>JAOTIZ010000202.1:4100754-4111111 GCA_027123425.1 Erythroxylum panamense | reverse complement strand
GAGTTATTTTATTTTCATTCTTTATTTTTTTGAGAAATTTAAAAAATTTTCATTGAATATGTTGAAAATACACCGGCTATTCTCATGCAAATAGCCACATGGCTACACATCACAAATGGACAAAACGACGTCGTAATACGTTAACTGAAGATAACTTAATAAAGCAAAACAAAACGACATCATAATACGTTAATTGAAGATAACTTAATAAAGCAAAGCAAACTTCTCCTTTCTCAAATCTTCGAGTCGATTCCCGATTAGGGCTAGCGATTGCGAGAGGGAGGCGATGCTCTGTCAACGGAGGTATGTCCAATGGCCCTCTGGTGGAGTCTGGAGGATCTCCTTTCGACTCGTGTCAATGAATCTTGATAGGTATCCTCTTCCTTTAATCTTCTATCAGGGGATTGCATTTGCTATGAACACTAGTCCTTTTTTTCTTCCCCAGTGGTGAGATAGGTCTTTCTGAATCTTGATCTAGCGTTGTCAGTAGGTTAGAGAGAACCAATTAGGTTAGTTCTTTCCATTTTTATACTCTTCGGTACTCCTTCTGCAATCTATCTCTTCGAACAGATCAATGAAATTAACTTTTGAGTTGCTACTTGCCGAATCTGACGATATCTGGCAGGGAGGAGACTTACCTTGAGGGGGTGTTTCAGGTAGGCCTATTCCTTCTAGAGATTTGATTTTTAATTTTTTTCTTTTTAATCTGAACATAGCGATCTTCCTCTGATATTCGCAGGGGACTTCCTTGGAATGGTTGTGGTTCAGGAGCAGAGGATCCTTTTCTCCCCTAAATTCACCTAAGTTGCAGCATTGGTAAGTGTTCTCTTCTAAAAGTCTTCTATTGTTAAAGCATTTCCAAGTCCACTCTTATATGATTATAAAACACCTGATCTGGATTTCAGGGTTGAGAGTTTGAATCCACTAAGAGAAACAACAATGTTTATTCAGAGTTGAACAGGTAACTCATTTTTGATAACTGCAATGCTTCTTATTCTGTGATTGGATATCTGCATGTGTTGTGCTATTGAGCTATTGCTAATTTCCTCTTATTGTGAGTAGAGAAGCTTTAGAGAAGTATTAGATGTAGGCTATAATCTCTATATACTTATCAATCTCTTACTACAGTATCGGTTAAACTAGTTGATTGTCAGTTGTTCCCGTATACTTGTAGTGGTGAGGTCAATAATAGAACTTAGAGAAGTAGCCTTATCTCTAAATCTTCTACTATATCTTTCATTCCAAATGCCCTGAGCACATGTAGCAACCAATAGTAATAGGATATCCTTCTCATGTTTAGACTTTTGCAAGTTTGGGATATTCATTAGAACATATGTAATTATGTCATAGGAGTAGTCAGGGGAACATAGAATTGAGATCCTTGCCCAAAATTCTTTTGAGAAAGAACATTCAAAAAATAGGTGATCTCTAGATTCATCCTCTTGCTTGCATAGTAAACATATCTTGGAGATGGTTAGGAAGTTCAACCTATCCAAGGTATTTAGTCTGTTCAACATAATAAGCCATAATAAAAAGCTCACATTGGGTCTTAATACCTTGTTCCAAATCAGTCTGTTCCATCCTATAAGATTAGCAGACCTCTCCCTCATTCTTCTTACATATTTTGTAGTAATCTCTGAAACAGAGATACCCTTCCACAAGTAGATGTCACTTTCCCCTTGACTAGTGAATTGAGGCAGGGATAACATTCTAATCTCAATTGGGGAAAGGGACCAATTTTCATTTCTAATCATATTTTGGAGCTTTGCATCCTTAGGGAATCGGATTAGTAGAGATCTAGCTAGTTGATTGTGTATATGTGGTCCATTCCTTGTCCAATTATCAAACTATAGTGAAATTCTTTCTCCTGTCCCAATCAGACATTGAATATGCTGAAATATGTCTTCCCTCGATCTGAGGAGCTAGTTAAAGAACCAGGTGTAGCTGTTTTTAGGTTTGAGAGCCCACAAACTACCTTCTTTTAATATATAGGAGTGAATCCAAATGGACCACATTGTTTGTTTTTCACTTAGTAGTCTCCGAATCCTCTTAGAAGTGAGGAGTCTGTTTTTGCTAAATAGAGATTCCAGTCCTAGCCTTTCTTCTTCTCTTGGTTGGTAAACTATCTTTCAGCTAACTTTTGCTAATCCTTTATCTCCATTTCGTTTACCCCAAAGAAACTGTTTCATCAATTTTTCAATCGTTCTGATGAACCCTTTTGAAAGAAAGAGATAAGAACAGTAGTAGGTATTCATTTCAATTTTCCACCATAAGAGAGTGCTCTATTTTCCCAAGCTCCCAATCTTTTCTGTATCTTTTCAATCAAAGGAATGAATTCACATAACCTTAGTCTTCTTGAAGAGATAGGAATCCCCAAATAGTTCAGAGGAGCATCTTTAGTTTCCATTCCTATAATTCGGGACAAAAAATTTTCGAGTTGAGTAGCACTTTTAAAGAGGGTAAGAAAGCTTTTACTCTGATTCACACATAGGCCTGACATCTCTTTAAAAAGGTTGAGGGATTTCATCAATAAAGTGACTGAGTAGACATGAGCCCTACTTAGGAGAATAAGATCAACTGGAAAATATAAGCTAGTTAAGGAAATTTTCTTACACTTAAAGTGGTATCTGAATTTTGGATCCGAAGTGTTGAGAAATTTTTTTGTTGAGGTTAGTACGAGGCGGTCGTACTATTGTGTGTGATTTACTTTTACAAGTTTTGAGGACGAGAGATAATGTCAAAGGTTGAATGAGTCGGCTCAATAAAGCTTTGCATAAAACTATTGTCATTAATAAAAGTATTAAGTTAGGTGAGATCCCCACAGACGTAGGCAAGGTATGCCGAATTACTTTAACACATTTATGGTGTTGATTTTTTATTTTGTAATTTTGTATTTGATTTTGGTTTGTTTACATATTGTTCAGATAGCTTATAACTGCTACGACTAATTCATAATTTATGCCAAACTATATCCTTTAGGATTTTCATATATAATGCATGAAATATTTAAAAAAAATTAACAAATTTAAACTAAATGTTTAAATTGATCAAATTAAATTTGACAAGATAACTTCGAATTGTATTTATATGAGGTTTTCCCCAAAAATGATAATTTAATTAAGGCTTGCAAGTAAAGGTGCTCTCCTATAAGTAAAGTTTCTTCTTCAACACCTTATGACCAATAGGTCATATTTGTTATTCAACAATTTCTAATATATAATTAATAATATATTAACAGACCCATCATATAATAAGTGAAGGGTTTACAATGCATAAGTCTCACCCATTATACATCTTTTGTTAGCACAGTTACAGAACTGAATGATGGCAAAAGATTATAATGCACATCTGCATCCTATATATAAAGAGACAATGTAACCATAGGAATAGCTCACACCTTATTTGACCCCTTCAAGTCAAGAAGTGAGTCATATAAAATAGTATGATCCTCTTGTTCCTATATTGCTTAATTAGTAGTCTCCTTTCAATACAAAAAAGGATTTATGTTTAGAATTTTAAACTTGTAAGCCTACCAAAATGATCCTGACAAATTTCCTAATGTTGGTGTTGAGTAGCTTCAACCCAATTAAAGAGATAGGTCTTAAGGAAGTTCTCCTTGAAAATTGAAACCATCAAATTTAGATAATTGAGGAAGAAATCAAGAAAAATAAGAGAGAAGAGAGCAAGGGGAGAGGGAGAAAGTAGAGAAAGAAAGAGAATTTAAATCTAGATCTAATTCATTTTTTGTCTCCACTTTCTGTTGCAACAAAGATAGATAATATGGTCAACCCACAGTGATCATGTCAACTGACATTTAGGAGAGAATAACTACTTTGCTTCTACGACATTGTCTTACTTCATTATTCATTTTATAGATGACAAGTTACCAATTTATTACTTAAGCCAAACATCAACAATTCACCAATCAATAAACAAATATTTTTTAATTCTTGAGATTCATCCCTCAAACAAAAGCAGCCTTCCCACAAGGCTCAAATTCTGGACACTGGTGATGAATGAAAGAACCATCCTCCCAAGTTGCTTTATTAAGGTCTCTCTCGGTCCATTGCATTAGATACTGAGTTTGGGCGATGTTGCTCTTCTTCACCAACCTTTTTTCTAACATAGCCATTGGATATACAAGGAGTTGTCCATAATTAGTAGTAATTAAAAGCTCTTACATAGTAAAAGCTTATCTTCAATTTTCTTTTTGAGGATAGTAAAATGTTTATCTTCAATTTTCTTTTTAGGGAGTGATACATGAAACACTAGATGAATTCTAGAATTAGATGGCAACTGCAGCTTATAACCTATCTTTCTGATATTCTCAATCACTAGATAGGGTCTATGTTACTTCATTATCAATTTAGCATAATTATGAACAGCCACATACATTTACTTGTAGGGCTGTAACTTTAGGTAGATTAATTCACCTACAATAAACTCCCTTTTAATCATCTTCTTATCTACATATTGTTTCATCCTATATTAAGTGATTGATATATAATTTTAAGCCGTAAGTGCACTATTTAGTTGTAGCTAGCACTAACGAGTAGGAGTAGATTCTACATGGACTAAAAGTACTAATAATGTCCTCTTTTCTATTATCTAACTGCTGAATAAGATAATGATTTAATTTAAAACTAAAATAAACTAGAACTCAACACAATAATGAATCAAGATAAACATAACTTAAAAATTAATCCAATATAAAATAACTAGTACCTAGGTAATGAATCCCCAAAGATATCTTAAGTATTAAACCTTTGACATGTAATTCAATCATTGATCATTGGATCATAGAAATTGCTATGATCTGTTAATATCTTTCTTAAGACTATGAACAACTAATTTGTAGTTGATTAACTAAAATCTCTTTCTAGTTAAAACTCCTAAAATTGTATTACTTGATTAAGGAATTTATTTATTAGGTTTGACCATAATCTAAAAGATTTATGTCGACTTATGTTTAGGTTTACAATAAACTCCTTTATGTTAAGTGACCGTTTCACCACAATAGCTTAAGCTATTGTGTGAGGCTAACTTAATTGGTTATATATATTCACTAACACACCCCCTCAAGTGAAAACCCTCTAGGCTTGAAACTTGCACAGGCTCACTCTACCTTGTGCTAAAATATAATAGGTGGGTGGTAACATTTTAACTCACGACTACTTGGTCACAAAGGCTCTGATATCATGTTAAGTGACCGTTTCACCACAACAGCTTAAGCTGTTGTATGAGGCCAACTTAATTGGTGTTATATATTAACTAATACACCCCCCAAGTATTCTACCTCCTCCATAAACAACACCCTAAATATGAGAATCTTAGGCCTTTTGGATGTGCTGTCTACCCTCTCTTACGTTCATACAATTCTCATAAATTTTCTTTTCGTATAAATCAATATGTCTACTTAGGGGATTCGCCATTATGGGTGTCGCTGTCTAGATATATCTTCTAATCATGTCTATATTGCAAGGCATGACAAATTTTGTACTTAAATATTTCCCTTTGCAACTAACCAAGTTTTAGGTGGTGATGTAAGGCTCCAAAATCTACCCTCGTTGAAATAATACATGTTTATGAATGTACATGTGTGATAGGAGTAAGAATTTTTCTATGATTAGAATAGGAAAGATATATGATTTGAATTTTTTGGTCAAATGGATAATGGTTAGTGAATTGGAATTAACTGATTCCATTAGAGAATTGAGATATTTAAAATGCATATTTATATTAGGAAAACTTTCAAGTGGCAAGATAAATTACTATATGAAAATTTCAATGATTAAGCCTATGAGTTAGTGAAATTTGGCATAAGTAATTAATTGGCAAATGGCTTGGCAAGAATGTAACAAATGGCATGGTTAATAAGTTGACAAGTGGACAAATGGAAGTGTTGCAATTGGCAGCATAAATGGAGGACAAATGGGAGTCATGCATTAGAGATATATGTGGCACTACATAATGAAGACACCTAGCAACTTAGGTGTCAAGCCTTTACAAGACTTCGATAGCCTTCATTTGGCTCTCTTCTCTCCACCGATTCCTTACTCTACTTTTTTACTTTGATTTTGTTGTCCTATCACGTTAAACTCCTTGCAATATGCTACATGAAGAAGCTCTCTCATATGAATTTCTAGGCTGATGTGCTTTGGGTGTTAAAAGCACATTACATCTATCTTGGTTTCGGAAGTGTATTAGTTGCTTGGAAGGTGCTGCAATAGTTGGATTCTTGGAGTTGAATTTGAAGTTTAGTAAGGTAATGGAATTATAAACTTGGTATCCTGTGATAACATGTTTTGTCTAATGTTTGAAATGGATCAATTGTGTACTGAAATGGGAAAGAATTGAGGTTTTATACATGCTGGAAACTGGTTTGGATGAGTAGTTCTACTGGACAGGTTTCGGTATTTTAGGCATACCTTGCCCTGTAGGTATCCAAATTCGATGAATTTAAATTCATATTAAACTATAAAATTATATCTACAACTTTTATGGAGGTGTAAAATTTGATTTCTATCACTAAGTATGTCAAAAGTTGGCTTGAAGTTGAGTATCTGGAATCTGTCACTGTTTGTGAACAGTCTGTAGTCATTTGGGGATAAGTTTCAAAATACTGAACCAAATTGCGTAAAATTAGTGTCAATAGAAACTTAAGACATAAAGGAACAAATGTGTAGAAGAATGTTTGGCCTAAATTATTCATTTTCATTATAAAAATGACAATGTAACATTGACCCGAAAGTCTATTTTGTGGAAAAGTTGGAAGAAATGAAGTGTTTTCACTGAACTTACTTTGGTATTTCGATTATAACTTGCACTGTGGATCTTCAAATGAGTTGGTTCTTAATTCAGATTAAACTAGAGACATATTTCTACAACTTTCTTGAAGAAGTTGAATTTTAATTCTGTCTCTAAGATTTTCAAATTTTGGCATGAAATTGAGTCTTGGCTTAGGCTGTAGCACTACCAGGGATAGAAATCATATCCTGTGATTTTTGAATAAACTGTATTGATGTAGGCCGAATTAGACTTGGGTGTCTTCACCAAAGTTGAAGCTTATTATCTTAGCTTTAATTTTGTATAAAGTGTGTAGTTTTTGGATATTGTAATTGAGAGTTATGAGGTGTACAACTTGGAAGCATGATCATGTATTAGTCAAAATGTCAAATGTACAATATGATAGGCACAGTATGAATGATATGTTAAGTACTTATGGTTGATTTGAGATTCTAAAAATGCATGTATGAAATGCTCTGTCTCACTTGGATTTGTCTCGGTTCTGTATATATGTTTTGTTGTTTGCGTGGCACCCTCGTATCCTCCCCGGGGGTATTAGAGCGTCACAGGATCTAAAACAAAAAGACTATGTAATATTTTGTGATAGTCAAAGCATTGTTGACTTAAGCAAAAATACTATTTATCATTCTTGCACAAGCATATAGATGTCACAAATTATAGGTTGAGTTATGTGATTGAGGAGCAACAATGGATGTTAAAGAAGATTCATACAGACATGAATGGTGTTGATATGTTAACTAAAGTTGTTCTTGGAAGCAAAGATGAGCTATGTAGTAAGCTTGCCGAGACATCTCTCAAGTAGATGTTGGAGAATAATGAATCTTCCTCGTAATTAGGTTGGAAGGGGAGATTGTTGAATGTCCAGTCCTATTTTAAGACTTTTAATTATCATAATCGTCTTTATTACGATTTATGGAGATGACAAATAAGTGATGACAAGATGGATGAAGCTTTTGAAGGGGAGACACACCTGTGTCCTCAACTTACACAATCGTGTATATCAACTATGTAAGTCTCTAAAACTGTGTGAGAAAGGATGTGAAAAGAAAAGACATACACGATCACGAATACGCCTATGTTCATGACATACACGACTATGTGTGACGACTGTGTATCTCTCTGTGACCCTGTACATCTACGAGTGAGGTAGTATTGAAGAGACATGGTTGCTTACACGATCGTATAGGTGACCCTGTAAGGTGTAAGAAAAAACCTATTTCATGATATAAAAGAGAAAATATGTAAGTTTTATACGAGAGTGCGACTATAATTTCCAATTGTAAGTAAAAACAGAGAGAAAGCAAGTAGTTTAGTATTTTCATTCTTTTTCTTATTATTTTTGGGATTCGATTGAGAATTTGTTGATTGTATTTCAACTTTGGTTTCAATAATGAAATTTTGTAAGATAATTTATTGTTGTGGGGTGAGAGATCAAACTTTGTAAATCCTTATTTGAGTTTAATAGATGTACTTGTCAGTTTAACTTGTAGTTTTTTCCTTTATACTGAAAGATTTTTCACTTAAATCTTGGTATTTATTTTATTATTAAGTTTCTTTTTTTCATATTGATTCGTTGATCGAATTTGAAGAGTTTTTTAATTATTGATATTTACTTGAGCTTTTAAAGAGTTGTACTATTCTTTCCATAGGAGACTATGGGAGCCGCTGAATTATAAAATGCCAATTTACCAGACCATTAATTGTCCATATTTTCAAGGGCAAACAGGAATCATATAATATCTAAATGGCTAAATGCTTTGTTACTTGATTAGTCGACTTTGAGACTTAAGGGCATGAAAGTTGGAACGTAGACGTGACTAGTTGCAGACCGGATGAGGAACCTTTTCCTATACAAGCATTGTCGAGAATTTACGTTTCCTATAAAAGATTTTAAATTGCAATGTCGCGAGGTACCTTCAACTGTTTCTGGATAGTCTTCCAGTCAGCATATATTCTCAGGAGTTATTGGTGCTACTAGTCTTTTGCTTATGTCACAAGCTATATTCCAGGTTTTCACTTCTTGGAGTAACTTAAGCCGAATAATTTCAAAAAATGAGGGATTTCCTGACTTGGTTTGTGGTCAGTACTGATCTACCCATGTTAATTGGCTGCTGGCATTTGTAGTTGGGTGACGACTTGACCATTCACGTTCATGGAAAGAGCTACAGCACAAGTAGAAAAATATCATATAACAATAGTCACTGAGACCCAATTTGAGAAACTATATAATTTAGGGTTTGTCTGAATTGTAAGGGATATAACCACAAGAATGTCTGCTCATAGATCAGAGTTCAAGCAAGAAATGCAAGCCTTAGTGATCCAATTTCTTGTCTGTTGGAGAAAAAGAAATCCATGGATAATAGTTTTGGGTTCTGAGTCGATACATGCATGGCTGACTGGTCCATCGAGGCCATTAGTCAGGAAGGAGTAGTAGTACTTGTGGGAGGCTGGGAGGAGATTTTAGCAGATTTAGCAACACGTAGAACTTGATAAAAAAAAGCAGATCTAGCAACACGTAGAACTTGATAAAAAAAAAGGTAATAGCTTATCTATCGTAGGTTGGAGGCCAGACACTAATATAATTTTGTTGAGTCTGATGATACAGTTGATAAACAATTAGTTAGAACTAAGGATAAGATTTCAAATTGTGCTTACAGGATAGAGGTGGCTGTTGCTGTACTGCAATGCGCTATAGGCAACGTTAGCCCATGGAGATGAAGATCCAGAATCTCCATAGCTAGGCAATGACACATCAGACAAAATTTTGTTTATAGCTTGTTATTATCTTCGCGTGCCAACTCGAAAGAAATTTGGTTATTTTCATTATCTTTCAGTGCAAGAGATCATATATATCAAATATAATTAATCATCCACAACCAGGTGTTTTTGCCAAAAGGGTATAGTATTTAGAGGTGGATGTTTGAGCCAATAATTCCTACTTCTTTACGTACTTGAATAACAACCCTAATCTGTTTAGGATACATCATCATTCTTGATAATAAAATACTGCCCCAGGAACATGAGCAGGGACCAGTTCAAGCAGTCATCTTTGCGATGTGGTTTTTGGATTCTTAATTGTCCCTCCTCCTAGTCACCATTAGCATCACGAGTTTAAATTGCGGCTGTGGACAGCGATGTACAAAGTTATGAATACTGTACTAAATTCGGTATCGGATTGAATTCAGGAAGGGTACTGTACTAGTATCGGGTACCATTTCGGATAATTTTTTAAATTTATAAAATAATCCCTAAAATTTTTAAAATTTACAAAATAGTCCATTAGTATATTGTACTGTTGTACTGTATACTTTATTAATTTACTGTTTACATCAACCATGTTTTCAAAAATCTTAATAATAAATAATAATGACAATTAAACTTTATATATATCTTTATTATATTCAAATTATTTCTATATATAATAATTATCTATATATAATAATTATCTATATATAATAATTATCTAAATATAATAATTTATTGTAAAATAATGAAAATAATTCAAAATTTTGTTTTTATCAAAATGTTGAATTATTTTTTTAGAATTGTT
>JAOTIZ010000202.1:4058280-4070964 GCA_027123425.1 Erythroxylum panamense | reverse complement strand
ATCTCGCCGAAACCCACTAGCACACTGATCTGATCTAATTCTTCCCACAACAAGTCCGTTAGTCGTGGTCTATCCATCCTACCATAGCCAAGTCCTTAGTCCGTCAAGTCTTAGCCTGGGTCGAGTCAATCTCCACAAGATCTGATGCTCTATCAAAATTCGCACCAATTCTGATCCCACTCGCCCACATTTGCCTTAGTGTTTTCAACACACCCTATTCGCACATCTGTCCATCAATGCATGTCCATGGACAAGTCCATCTTCCATGTCAGGCTCACTTATGGTGTAGTCTCGTCACTCCATGACTAAGTCATAAGTCACAATCCGAGTTAGTATAAAAACCTCGTCCATTTACATACCTTCGACCTACCTCGCTGAAGTTAGGTGTTTAGGTGTCTCGTCACGCTCGCCTGCCTTCCCGCATCCTCGCGAGTCTCATACACTTTTGCACTTTCTCGTGCCCCTCGGGTCTCGTATGACTTAGTTTTCCAACTCTGCGTGGCTTCGCATTTGAATCTCACGTCTCGTTGAAGATTCCCGCCAATGTGCGCCTACGCGTGCCCACGCATATCGAATCTCGCCTACTCTCGAGATCTTTGTCGATACTTCCCATATCTCTCACCTGCTTCGCAAGTTTCTCAGGTTTTGCTCGCCAACTTTCAAGACTTCGCCTTGTTCCCACGTCAACACGCCTTCCTCGTGCCAACTTGCATGCCAAGCATTGGCCAAGGCTCGCCAACACTCGCACGATCTTGCAGTCTGAACTTAAGGGTCTAACAGTCACGCTCTTAATTGGGTGGTAATGTTGAAGGTTCTTAAAAACATCTTGGTAATGTTGTATCAAGGATTTGAATGGTAGTGATAATTCTAATCCTTGTTTAACAGATAAAGACAGCCTTTCCTGCACTAACAAATGTGAAGTGGTCTCAAATCCATTTCTGACAGCCTTCAACTCCCATCTTAATTGTTTCCTATTCATTAACATGCAATCCCCTCAATTAGTTCATGCCCTTTCATTTCCATACGTTTCCCTTCTTTTTCAAGACTTTGTTAGAATTTAAATATTTATCTTTATTATTAATAATTTGAGTCACACTCATCACTTAATTAAAATTTATGAATTATTATAATAAAATATATAATTGATAAATCCTAATATTCTCTTATTATGAAAATATCAATAAAATTTTTATTAAAATATGATAGTTTGAATTAATTTCCAAATACTTTTAACTTTAGAATTTTTTATTGACACAACACAAAATAATTATGTTTATAACACATCTATTGTTTAAAATTATTTTGCCAAAACAACTGTAATTAAACTACTCATGGTCTTCATATAAGCTAATTATAAGAGTTGCTAGTTCCATGCTCGCTAGAGAATGATGCGTTGATCTTTGGGTTATTCCTCTTGTTCTGCTTTGTTTCTTCACTTGACACGAAGGAAGAAGTTTATCAGTTTATTAAATAATTAAGCCACTTCCCTTCTTTTTTTTATTCAAACCCTTAATTTAGCTTTTGAATCTTGACGTCACCTATGATTTCACTCGAATAATTAGGAGCATAATATGATAAGGATCACTTTCAAGGAGTTGATGTAATTAGAAATATGATGATTACACTTACACTTCAGGAACACTCAAGACATGCGGTTGGTTTTACGGGTCTAACATAATCTAATAGTTAGATTGCAATATTTTCTTTATGATTAAATTAAATCTCTTAAAATAACTCTTAACTTGATATTTAAATATTATAAGTAGAAAAGCAAAATTTTACATTTTAGTAAAAGATCTACACATTAATTAAGTCAAGTTTGAATTTTGAATTATAAGGATAAAAATTTTATATTGGTAAAATACATTTAATATCGATGAATATAAACCTTTTAATTATAAAATTTTTAATTTTTTGTTAGAAATTATAAAATAATACCCTTTATATAACTTTGTTTACCAAATTATATGATAAAATTTTAAATAAATAATCTAAACACCAATTTACAAGATTGATAAAGATTTAAGGTTTTATTTATAAAGATTTTATTATATTCTTATGTGATAACACCACTTTCGAGGAAGGATTTACATTTTACGTTATTAAGTTAATAAAATCCCTTACAATAAAATTATTCAGTTTTCATACTTAAAAAGAAATGTATTTGTAACATAAAATTAATTGATATGCAAAGATTTCTTTAATAATAAGACATTTTCTGTACTAAACTTTTAAAAGTATTACTCTTAAATATTATTTCAACAACGATAACAACAACAATAATAGCTTAATAAAAGTTTCGTTAGTATGTAAGATTTAGAAAAGTCTAAAAATACGCTACCTAACCTTTAGCTAATAGAGAAATTGTTTTCAATGGACCAAAAAACAATATATTCATATTAAAATAATAAATAATGAAAAAAGATATCAAGATAATAATAATAATTAGTGTTTATAAAAAAATACTAATAATTACTTCAAGTGTGGTAAGTAAAAATTGTAATACTTTCAATTCTATATTCTTTTAACTATTGAATCTTGATAAGGATTGTTGGTGTGGTTGCTCCAAAACTTGATTAATGCATTCGTTTTTTCTCTTTTCAGTTAGTAACGTTATTGTTTGACCATCACTCCTGAAATCTCAACTGATTCCTATTATTATTACCCATTAACGTTTCTTTAATTTTTTTCTTAAAGTCATTCCCTCTCAACTTGTATATAAGTCACGCATCCCGCCCTCAAGGGGTGTGGCTCGATGGTTGAGAGTGGGGCTTGACTTTGGTTAGGTCCCAGATTCGATTTCATGCTAGCCCCTCTTGTAAGAGCCTAGGGTAGCCGGGGTTTTACCTGTAGATGGAGAACTAGTTGGGCCCTCAATGATGAGGTGCGCCCGCTTGGCCCGCCTGTAGGGTGGTGCGCCAGTTGGGCCCTCAGAGAGGTATGCCCGCTTGGCCCGCCTACGGGTTTCCTCGAATCCAAAAAAAAAAGTCACGCATCCCTCTTCCAAGAGAACCATGCATCTGCTCTACTTTACTGTTACACATCTTTTTATTTTCACCGTACAACGCACTCATCTCCTTCCACTAACAGACAACTTTACACACAAATCTTCTTTTATATATATTGTCACGCATATATGTTCTATTCTACCTTGGTCTACTTTTATTAATTCTTAGAGACAGTTTCTACCATATCCTTTGGAGCGCATCGAAGCTGGTGAAAAAGGCATTAACCCTGGGGTTAGATTTGTCACGTCACCTTACTTTCAGATAAGTAGTTCCAATTTATTTTATTACTATTTCACTAACAATCTAAGTCAAAAATTTATTGTGTTGCTACTGTTTATCGAAACTGCTAATGTTTGTTAAAAATTGTTGCGTTTTTGTTGCTACGTGTTTATTTTGGTATAAGTTGGAATAATGTGCTATTATGTGTTAATTTCGGTATAAGTTAAAATATTTTTTAGTTCTTTGTACTATTTGATTATTTTTGTAAGACATCTCTGTTTTCGGATTCATTATGTTATTTGAGAATGAGACCAACGTAGGTTATGCCCTTATTATTCCTTACATAAGTTCTGCCCCTATCACCATAGTCTAGAGAATTATACCTGACATAACGAGATTAGACCTTTAGATGAGAGAAACTTCAAAAGATGGCTTGAGAAAATTTTATTTTACTTTTAGAAATACAAAATTGATTATGTGTTGTTTCAAAATATTCCTAGTGACAATACCGACCCTAAGACAACTAAGGATAATTGTACAGTTAGGGGAGTGTTGGTCAACCATATGACAAACTTATTAGTTGATATCTATTGCAAGTACAAAACTGCCAAGGAGATTTAGGATGCCTTAGAAGTTAAATGTGGAACTGATGATACCAGTAAAAAGAAATATGCAATTGCTAGGTGGTTAAAATTTACTATTGTTGATGATGAGCCCATTATGGACCAATTACAAGAGTATGAGAACCTAGTTACTAAAATCCTTGATGAGGGTATGAACATGTATGAGTTGTTTCAAGCTAATGCCCTTATTGAGAAACTGTCTACCTCATGGAATGAGTATAAAAACCAATTGAGGCTTAAGAAGAAAGACATGAAGCTACATGAGTTGACATGGCATATAAAGATTGAGGATGCCAACCGCATATAGGATAAGGCCATATCACTCACTCTTGTCCTTACTATTAAGGCTAACGTCATTGAACACAAAAATGTAGGTAACTCCAACAAGAATGGTGGATACAACAGGTCTTTCAGCAATAACAAGCATAGTCAGTTTAAGCGCAAAAGGATTGATGGTGACTGTTGGTGGCGCCTTAAGCCAGGTCATCATGCTGCTCTTTTCCAAGCTAGAATCAACCATGAGAAGAAGGGCCAAGGACAGAAACCAAGACAATTCAAGAAAGGAAGTCAGAAGGGGTACCAACGGGGCAACCAAAAGAGCTTTAATTAGCTTTAAGCTAATATGGTTGAAGCTGGTGATGATGAGGAGATCATGACTATGTCCGAAGTCAACCTTTCTAGAAACTTAGTCGAGTGGACCGTTGACACAGGAGCCACACGCCACATCTACACTAATAAGGACTTGTTCAAAAAGTTGAATGATGTTGCTGATGGTAAATTCGTGTACATGGGCAATTCCAACAAAGTTCGTGTCTAAGGAGTTGGAAATGTCACTCTCAAACTCAAATTTGGAAAAGTTTTGGCTTTAGAAAATGTTTATTTGATCCTAATGTTCATAGAAACTTGATTTTTGGAGCATTACTTAACAAAGCTGGTATCAAACTTACTTTTGATTCTAATAAGCTGGTTCTTACTAATAATGGGAACTTTGTTAGTAAAGGGTTTTGTAATAGGGGCTTATTTATACTTGATGTTGAAATGAATGCATCTACTTCCTCTACATATATTGTCGAGTCTTTAGACCTATGGTACTCTAAACTTAGGCATGTGAATATGAGGTCAATTAAGAGGATGCAAAGCTTAAACTTGTTGCCTAACTAGATCACTAATGAAATGGGAAAATGTCAAATTTGTGTTGAGGCTAAACACTCTAAGAAACCTTTTAAGTCAGTGACAGAGAGAGAATCACAATTGTTGGACTTAGTGCACATATATTTGGGTGATTTTAAAAATTGTGTGAGAAAAGGAGGAGAGTGTTTAGGCTAAACACTCTAAGAAACCTTTTAAGTCAGTGACAGAGAGAGAATCACAATTGTTGGACTTAGTGCACACATATTTGGGTGATTTTAAAAATTGTGTGAGTAAAGGAGGAATGAGATATTATATTACTTTTGTAGATGATTGTTCTCGATTTAGTAAGGTTTACTTATTGAAAAATAAAAGTGATGTAGAGGAACTTTTTATGAAATAAAAAGATGAGGTTAAGAACCAATTAAAAAGGAAAATTAAGAGATTAAGCTCTGATCGAGGTTGTGAGTATAGTACTGATTTTCTTGCTGATTATTATGGAAAAGTTGGGATTATTCATGAGCTTTCAACCCCTTACACACCTGAACAAAATGGAATGGCCGAGAGGAAAAATCGAACACTTAAGGATATGATGAATGCAATGTTGATTTACTCGGGTTTACCTACTTTTATGTCACGGTAAACAAAGTCCTGCATAAGAAACTAGAACAAAACCCTTATGAAATTTGGAAAGGTTATCGACCTAACTTGCTTTTTTTGAAAATGTGGGGTGTCATGCTAAGGTTGCTCTACCTGAACATAAGAGGAAGAAAATTGGGCCAAAGACCATTGATCAATTTTTGTGGGATATGCCTCCAATAATGTTGTCTATAGATTTATGGTTAAGGAAGAGGGATCTAGCACTTATGGACTAATTATGGAGTCAAGAGATGTAGTGTTCTTTAAGGATATATTTCCTATGAAAGTAAGTATGCAAGCTCCTAGAGAATCTGTCCCTAGTTCTTCTACCAATTATGAGATAGAGGAAGAAGAAATTGTTAAACTAAGGAGAAACAAAAGAGTTAGAGTAACCACCATTTTTGGTTATGACTTTATTACTTCCTTTGTGGTGAAGAAAACCTGAGGAGACAGATGATGTTTTTGTGGTGATTTATATTATTGAGAAAGATCACAAAACTTATGACAAAGCAATAAGATCTATGAATGCTACCTTTTGGAAGGAAGCCATAGATAGTGAATTAGAGTCAATCATGTCTAATAAAACTTGAGTTTTAGTTGATCTACCTCGAGGGTATAAGCCTTTGGAGTGTAAGTGAATTTGCAAAAAGAATTTGAGACCTGAAGAAACCATTGAGAGGTTCAAGGCAAAACTTGTGATTAAAGTATTTAAACAAAAGGAAGGATTGGAATTTTTTTGATACTTACTCTCCTATTACTAAATTGCATCTGTAAGGATGTTGTTTGTTATTGCCTCAATATTTAAGCTTCATGTGCACCAAATGGATGTTAAGACAGCTTTCTTGAATGGTGATCTTGATGAAAAAAATTTTATGATCCAGCCCCAAGGTTTAGAGTGCCAGGTCAAGAGCCAAATGTGTGTAAGTTGGTAAAGTCTTTGTATGGACTTAAATAGGCTCTTAAATAGTGGCACAAAAAATTTGAAAGTGAGATTTTCAAACATGGTTTCACCTCTTGATGTTGATTCTTGCATTTATGTAAAATTTGATGTTAATGGATGTGTGATCATAACTCTTTATGTGGATGATATGCTTATTTTTGGTATTATTATTTGTCACTGATATTACCAAGAGTTTGCTAAAGTGTTCCTTTGATTTGAAAGATCTTAGACACGTGGATTTTATTTTGGGAGTCCAAGTTGATAAGATTGACTCTGGTTTTAGGTTGAATCAAACTCATTATATTGAGAAACATTTAAAGAAATTTGGTTACTATAATGTTGAATCAGTCAATACTCCTTATAATGCTAATGTTGCTTTAAATAAAAATATTGGTGACAATGTAAACCAAGATGAGTATGCTAAAATTTTTGGTATTGTGATGCTCTTGATGAACTATTCTCATCCTGATATTACATACTGTGTAAATGGACTTAGTAGATATACTCATAACCCTAGTCAAGAGCATTAGAATGCATTGATTTGTTTGTTGAGATATTTGAGAGGTACTATGCATTATGGATTATCTTTTGGTGGTTATCTTTATATATTGAAGGGGTATTCTGATCCTAACTAGGTTATGAAGAGTGATGATATAAACTTTACTAGCGGTTATATTTTTACCTTGACAGGAGCTGTTATGTCTTGGAAATCACCCAAGCAAACATGTATTACGAGATCAACAATGGAGGCTGAGTTTATGGCTTTGGAGCTAGCAGGACGAGAAGCCAAGTGGCTAAGGAATCTCTTGGCAAATATCCCACTTTGGGAAAAAACCAATTCCTTCTATGTTCCTTCATTGTGATTCATAGACTGTTATTCATGTTGCCGAGAACAAGGCATATAACAGCAAAAGTAGACATATCAGATTGAGATATAAAATTGTTTATACTTTAATTAGACATGGTGTAATCTCTCTGGACTATGTCAAGTCAGAGAGAAACTCTGCGGATCAATTTACAAAAGTTTTAAGCAAGAAACTAGTTTCAAAGCATGCTAAAGTGATGGGAATAAGTCCAATTATGGAGTAACCTCGTGATGGATACTCGTCTTGGGAAACCAAGTTCAATGGGTCAAACGAAGTTATACGGTGACTACTTACTTGTACTTTGTTTGTGGAATAATACTGAGATACATTCAGTTGTTGAATTGGGTCCCTTAGCATGACCTTACTGCATTTAATAAGGTTGAATGTTTTAATCCTTGTGAGTTCCATAGCACAAGTTTGGGTGGTGTAAGTAGTACACACTTGATAGACTCACCTACGTGATTATGGGGGGTTAGGCACCCTCCTATGAGAGTATTTAGGCTATTTCTCTAAAGCAATCATGAGATAAGGGCATTTTAAGGTTGTTTATTTCTCTAGCAGGTTATGTCTTCAAATTTCTTGGACACTAGGTTCAAGACTTTGTTTAGCTATTTTTCTCCTAAAATGTTATTGATTGTTTAAGTTTTGGACCAAGTGGGGGATTGCTGGTGTCGTTATTCCAAAACTTGATTAATGCATACGTTTTTTTGTCTTTTTAGTTACTAATGTTATTGTTTGACCATCACTCATGAAATCTCAATTGATTCCTATTATTATTACCCATTAACGTTTCCTTAATTTTTTCATAACGTCGCTCCCTCTTAACTTGTATATAAATCACGCATCCCTCCTCTAAGAGAACTACGCATCTGCTCTGCTTTTCTTATGTTGTCATGATTTTTTTTTATTTTCACCATACAACTCACACATCTCCTTCCACTGACAGACAACTTTACTCACAAACCTTCTTTTATATATGAAAATCTTGAAGGTTATAGTTTCACACAAATTATGAATTAGCCGCAACAACTATAAGCTATCTGACCAATATGAAAGTAAAACAAAATCAAATATGAAATAACAAATCAACACCATAAATTTGTTAACGCGGTTCAGCATACTTTGCCTATATTAGCGGGGCCCTCACCCAACTTAATACTTTCACTAACGACAATAGTTTTATACAAGGCTTTATTGAGCCAACTCATTCAACCTTTAACACTATCCCTCATCCTCACAACCCGTGAAAGTAAATCACACACAATAACACAACCGCCTCGTACTAACCTCAACAGATGTTTTCTCAACAGTATTTGATAATAAAGGATAAAAATAAAAATAACTCAAGTAATAGAAACAATAATGAATATAAACAAAGACAACACTTGAGATAAAAGTAACTCTCCTAAATATATCGCTTCATCATTGAAAGAACGGGAAGTTGTCCACTAAGAATGTTGCTGCAGTCTTTCAATATTATCACCAGAACACCTCAAACACAGCATTAGAAAAATCACCAATAAACATGAACATTTCTTCATCGAAACGTTACAAACATCAAAGCTGCAAAATTCACAAAGGTTGCTGGAGTTTTTCACACACCAACATCACTATCGTCAACCACCAAAACACATACGATCAACACCTAATCAGCCCAACAAAAGTCACACCATCGACCAAGAATAATAGCTACAAAGATCATGAAAACTTCTGAAATTTTCACATATCACATATCACAGATCACACATGACATTCACCAAAACTAACACTTCATCGGCAGTGAGCAGCCCAACAAAACCATACAAACACTAGAGAAAGCTAGCAGCCAAAATTGCACACAATCAACTAAAACAGCCCCAACAATGGTTGTTAAAAAAAATAGAAAATAACACAGCTGCCAAGTTAGATAACTATCACTTAAAATCAGCTACAAAATATCATCTAAGTAGCCCTAAAATTTCAACTTCCAAGTTACATACTGTCTATTATTGATTCACCCAAAAATAACAACACTTCAGCCCATATATCACGTAAATCATAGCCACAAAACCAACTGCAATGGTCAAAACAGGCTATCTGTTGAATTATATCTTCATTAGAATTTTGAACCTAATCAGCCTTATCTTGAAAGAGTCCCATATAAGATGAAATACAAAATTTCAAGTATGTCCAAGTATGTCCAATTTAAAATAATGCTCAAAATTAAGCAATAATATATCATGACATGTATCTTAAGAATATATATGGTCACGCATGTCTATTCTAATCTGTCTAGGACTACTTTTATTAATTCTCGAAGACAGATTCTACTATGTCCTTTGGAGTACACCGAAGTTGGTAAAAAAGGCGTTAACCTTGGGATCGGATCCCGTTGCTTTACTGCACTGTAGAGGAGGAATTTTCAACTTAGTGCAGTGATTTTTATGATTCCTTAGTTTCAGATAAGTCGTTCCAATTTATTTTGTTGCTATTTCGCTAACAAGAATGAGCTCCACAACTGTTTGCTGATACGTTTGATCATATGCAACTGAATAAAGGTTGTCTCATCCAATCAAGTTCGTCATGTTAGCTAACAAAGGAATATTTGTTTAAATAGTTACTAATATTATTAGGGTTATTAATGTATTTTAAGTAGCTCACCATGATCTAATGCTTTTTTTTAGATTATGGTCTAATGCATTTTATTATCAATTTGACCGCAACATAACCAATCTATAAAGTTCTGTCAGCTATTATAATTGCTTCACATTCTAACTACATAGATCTAATGTTTTGACTTTTGTTATATTTTCTACTTAAATGTGAAACTTGAAGTCAGTATATGTACATGTAACCCACCAACCCCATGGTCAAGAAGGGAACAGAAAAATATACATTAGAAAAAGAAACTCTTATTAGTCCTTTTGAAAAACCTTAAAAGTTGTTAACTAAAATAACATAAAAAAGGGCTTTTGAATTGAAAAAGTGGGAGATAGATTAACCATACATGTGTTATATACGACGTTTTTATTAATTTTATTTTCAAAAAATTAAATTAATTTAAAAATTTTAGATCTCTCCATTTTATAATGTGAAATTATAATGTATGATTCAAATATATTGATAACCAATAGAACTATTCGAATTATATACTAAAAATAAAAATTTTTGTTGCAGAATTTATAAAATAATATAGTTTGATTGGATTTAATTACATAATTTAGATAATGATAAAGATTTAGGGTACCGAATAATTTAACTTCATTTAGACTTAATAATTTTGATACGTAATGGTAGAAAAATATGATAATTAGTCAAATAATTGACTTCTAGGTTCTTTGAAAAAATTTTGAACGTCTGTTTTGGTCTATGGTAGTATTATTATTCACCTCTTGTCAAACTTAATAGCGCGATAATTGGCAAAGAAGCAATGATTAATTAGAAAATAAAACACATAATTACTTTGAAAATTTTGGGATAACTTTGACATGATCTCTCCGAATATACTGTTTAATGACACAGCAAATATTTAAATAAATGTTTTAGAAAATATGTCTGAGATCCCAAGAGAGGTTGGTTTCAAAGATTTTCACCCAAGTCAATTTGATAACACTGGCTTCTAATCCAATGTATTTCCACCTAAGCCTATTTGAACACAAATTTGTCCAGTTTTGAAGCCAGAAAATCAAATCCAGTGTAGAAGTCGCACATACATTCTCATATCACATCCATCCAAATTCCACGCTCACCTTGTGGGGTGTTATGTTGTATTATAGTATCAAAAATCATCATTTGGACCAATGCTGCGGATTCTACTGATTTTAATAAAAAAATTGGTGTTGATACGGTATAATATCAATATCAATTATTACTAGTATTAATTATTATCGGATTATATTTTAAATAGTTTTAAAATTATAAAATAATTTCTTAATTTTATATAATTTAAATATAGTCTCATATTATAAAATTTATTATTTAAAAATATAATTAATGTGAAACTTTTTTTATTTAATAATAAAATTATATTATGAAAAAATAATAATAAAAAATGCAATTACTTCATATGTTATAAAATAAATTAAACTTATATTTCCTTAATAGAAAAGTAAATAAGAGAGACCCTCAATAAGAGAGACTCTATATAAGTGAAGATGGAGTATGGCTCAGATCAGATGAACTCAAAATGGAACTTTCCTCCCAACCCAACTTACTTGCTCCAAAGACAAACCTACTAAACCATAATACACCTGAAACCATGAAGGTGAAGATAGAGAGTACAAGGATTGTGAAGCCAGAGTATGAAGGCATTGCACCTTCAATCTCAAACCATATCCCTCTTACGGTCTTTGATCGAGTCACCTACGACATTCACATAGCCGTAATCTACGCCTATAGTCCACCGACTCCATCTAACACAACCATTGAGATTGGCCTTCAAAGGGCTTTATCAAAATATAGAGAATTCGCAGGAAGGCTGGGTGAAAATGCCAAAGGTGATCGTGTCATTTTTCTCAATGACAAAGGCGTTAGGTTCGTTGAAGCTTCTCTTCATGGGAAGCTCGACCGACTCATGCCACTGAAGCCCTCCCCAGTTTTGTTCACCCTTCATCCTCGGTTGAGTGGAGTGGATGAGTTGCTCCAAGTTCAACTTACAAGGTTCTCTTGTGGCTCTTTGGTGGTTGGTTTCACAACCCATCACCTTGTTGCAGATGGGCATTCAACGAGCAACTTCTTAGTTGCATGGGGAAAAGCTTGCAGGGGACTTGACATGAGTCCACTTCCTCTTCATGATCGTACCATTTTCCAACCTCGAAAACCTCCTAGCTTCGAGTTTGAACACAGAGGTGTAGAGTACAAAATCAAAAGTTCCATTAAGGATTTACCTGGTAAGGTCGATTACTTATTGAATGACATTGTGATGCATAAGGCTCATTTCACAGTGGAGTTTCTCTCCAAGCTCAAGGCTAAGGCTTCTCAAAGCAATGGAGCTAACAACGACAAACCGTATAGCACTTTTCAGAGCCTGGTGGCTCATCTATGGAGGTCCATAACAAAGGCTCGTGGAGTCGGTGCTTTAGAGATAAGCCAGATAAGAATCTCAGTAAATGGTAGAATGCGTTTGAATCCAAGAGTACCCAATGAGTACTTCGGCAATTTGGTGCTGTGGGCATTCCCAAGAGCTAGAGTCAAGGAGCTCCTGAGAGAGCCATTACCATATGCAGCCAAGCTCATTCACGACGCCATTGCAAGAGTGAACAACAATTATTTCAGGTCATTCA
>JAOTIZ010000202.1:4043481-4057965 GCA_027123425.1 Erythroxylum panamense | reverse complement strand
ATCACTTTGAATGACAGACCCGAGATACTTAAAACTCGTCCTCTGTGGTATGACATCGGTACCAATTGCAACTGCCATCTCATTAATTAAATACATATATTATTTAATTATTAATAAAAATTATGAATTATTTGTTTTAATTAAATTCATTTTAATAAAATAAAATAATTTATTAAAAATGTATTAATAAATATTATATAAGATATTAAAATAAATTTAATTAACTTAAAAATAATTTACCTTTAAATTTTATCTAATATATAATTTTTTCATTATCATATGTAATGAAACCCTTAGAATTAATTTGGATAATTTGCATGATGCAATTGAAGACGTGAACGGCAATTAGGAAAGTTGACTCTTGAAAAATGAAATAGCGTTTTGTAATAGTGGAAAAACATATAGTGTAGAAATGGATAGAGGAAAGTATGCTTGTTGTATTAAAGATACATCCCCTTTTACAGAGAAGAAGACCCTTGAACAGGATACCTCCCAATAATCCTTACCCAAGATATATATTGTCCCCTAAGGCATAACCTAACAGACTTGACAATGATATTCCCTAAGACACAACAACCTAAAAAACTCGACGCATGGCGCTCTTATTCTTATCAACCATGCTAACAATATGTAAAGGAAATAACATAACAATACATGTGACTTAGAGATACTCTCTCTGCGTAACTTTAATAAAATGTTGTTTTAAATAAAACGTTGCATTTGGAACTCTCTGCAACAATACCTCGACCTTCAGAACATACTTGTCCTCAAGGACGACCTGCAATGTCGACGTTGGCTATGAAATTTCGAAACTGTCGAGCAAACTTGTGGTATCCAACTTATGAAGCATCCTCCAGAGAAGCATAAGCCTACTTAACCAACACCTCTGTAACAGCACGTCCCTTCTTTTTAACCATTTTCCTGTCCAAGATAGCCTTTGACTGGAGGGCCACTATTCCATCTTGGTCTATGATAAGCAAAATAGAAGATAGTGTTTTTTTGCTATGGTGTCGTTTAAGGAGCAACGAATGAAAAACATCATGCATTTTAGATCTAGGAGGTAAATCTAACTTGTGTGAGACATCTCCGATTTTTTTAATAACTTCAAAAGGGCCATAATAATTGGCAAACAATTTGTGAAATGGTTGATTGACGATAAGGTTGTATCTTGAGGTATACATAGTCTCCAACCTAAAAAGTACATTCCACTCGTTTTGTATCAACTTGTTTCTTTATGCGAGCTTGAGCATTGACTAAGTTTCTCCTTAATATGGCTGAGATTTGCTCACGTGTTCGAAGCTCCCTGTCCACCAAGTCTATAACAAAGGATCGTTCCAGGTACGAGTCACCACTGCTAGGAGAGTAACCATACAAAGCCAAGAAAGATGTCATCCCAATGGCTTAATGGTACTTAGTATTGTACCAGTATTCTGCAAGAGACAACCAGTTATCCCACTTCCCAAGGATCTCTCTTATTGCACATCTTAAAAAACACTTTAAGACTTTGTTAACAGCCTCCGTTTGACCATCTGTTTGTGGATGGTAAGCAGTGGATTTCAGGAGTTTAATGCCTTGCATCAAGAAAAGTTCATCCCAAAATAAAGACATAAAGATTGGGTCAAGATCAAAGACGGGGCCAACCGTAGAGACGGACCACTACATCCATAAATTTCTTAGCAACTAAAGTCATTGTAATTGGTCCCTTTAGAGAAATAAAATGAGCGTATTTCATGAACCGATCAACCGTAACAATAATATTGTTTTTCTCATTAGAACGAGGTAATTCCACAACAAAATCAAGTGAAATGTCTTGCCATGCAGATTCCAATATATTTAGTTAATTCTGGCTTGTTGCACTTACAAATGGTAAACTGTTTCATATAATCCTTAACGTCTTGTTGCATTCCCTTCCAGTAAAAAGCCTCCCGCAACCTTTGATAAGTAGTATCATGCCCTGAATGACCTCCCCACGGTGAAATGTGGTATACCTCCATCATTTGCTGCTTAAGCATTTTGTCATCACCAATTACAAATTTGTTGTTGCGTTTGAGTATATTATTATCCTATGAATACTTAGATGAGTCATAAAGGTTGGCTTGTAATCGTTGGATAATTTGTTGCAACTTAAGGTCCGATTGCCAGCTAGCCTTCACATGATCCAACAAGGGTGAGTTGACCACCGACAATGCAGAGAGTGATGATGGTATAGTTTTACGAGATAAGGCAGCAACTCCTTTATTTTCAGAGCCTTTCTTGTATTGAATAGAGAACTGGTAACCCATTAATTTTCTCATCCTCTCAAAGTTGCATCTCAGTAGTTGTAGGTTGCTCCAGAAAATGTTTCAGAGACTTTTAGTCCATGAAAATGATGAATTCGCGTCCAAGTAAATATGAGCTCTATTGTTTTACAGTACACACCAGGGCAAGTAGTTATTTTTCATAAACAGACAATGCATGATAATGTGGTCCCATAGTTTTACTGTAATATGCAATCAGATGATGATTTTACTGTAATATGCAATCAGATGATGATCTTGGATAAGCATAGTACCAATACCTGAGCCAGAAGCATCCACCTCCAACATGAATATCTTATCAAAATCTTGTAAATGAAGTACAAGAGCTTGAGTCAATGCTAGCTTGAGATTTTCGAAAGCTGTCTGAGCAGTAACATCCCATTGAAAAGCATCTTTCTTCAACAATTGAGTGAGGGGGTCAGCTATTTTGCCAAAACTATTGATAAATCTACGGTAATATCTAGTAAGACCAAGGAACCCACAAAGTTGTTTCACATTCCTTGGAACTGGCAAGTTGAGGACATTATTGACCTTCTTGTCATCCATCGACACACCTTCTTTAGAAATAATGTAGTCTAGGCAGTCAATGTGATTCTTACCAAAGCTACATTTGTCCCCGTTGAGAAAGAATATGCACTGTTTTAGTTTATAGAAAACATTATGCAAGTGTTGTAAATGACTTTCTCATGTCTTACTGTAAATTAAAATATCATTAAAAAAAACACCAACACATACTACTGCAAGAAAGGTCTAAAAATAAAGTTTATTATTTCCTGGAATGTCGAGGGTGCATTAGTTAACTCGAATGGCATCACGAGCCACTCATAATGACTCGAATCTGTCTTAACAATAGTTTTTGGGATGTCCTCAACAACCATCTAAATTTGATGATATCCTGCTTCATATCGATCTTAGAGAAGAAAGCTACCCCGTATAGCTCATCAAGCAATTCTTCAATCAATGGCATGGGAAATTTGTCTTTGATGGTAACTGTATTGAGTTTGCAGTAATCCACATAAAACCTCCACGTGTCATTTTTCTTCTTGACTAACACAATAGGAGCTATAAAGGGACTAGTGCTTTCTCGAATTAATCCAACTTGCAACAGTTCATCTACCAATTTTTCAATGATTCCTTTCTACATGTGAGAACATCTGAAGGGCCTGCAATTAACGGGCGAGGATCCTTCCAATGTCGAGATTTTATGATCTTGTGGCCTAGAAGGAGATAGTCCATATGGCTCATGGAAAACTATTGTGAACTCTTTAAGTAACTTCTCTAGTTGATCGTGTTATTCCTTGGTTAATGAGTTCTAAACCACTTGTTTGTCATCTCGTGTTTTGTCCTCTAGTTGCAGAGCAAAAGACTTCATGATAGTGTTATAAGACCAATCTTGCGTCCCTAACATCTCCACTTCACCCCATATTCCTTGGAAATGTACTTTCTTTCTCATGTGTATGAACTTTGTAGAAAGCTTTTCACAATCCCACTTTATCAATCCCAACAGTCTCAACCAATGCATACCCAGTCTGGCGCAATAATTAGTGAACAAAAGTATGAAGACATTCGTGTAAAATACAACATTTCCATACGTCCACTTCAGATTTTCACTGCAAGAGGTAACATCCACGATCTCCTCATTAGCCACCATGACCTTGCATCTCTTAGCTACCTGACCTTTCAGACCCAGCGTTTTTGCCAACTTAATACTCAAAAAATTATAAGTACTATCTGTATCTATAAGTAAGCACACTGGCTGTCTCTTGATAAAAATCCTTCACCCTCGTTGTGTAACTACCAACTTCTCCTTACATAGCATTTAATGAGATGTGAACTTCTTCTCTATTTTCCTCACCATCTACTTCTACGAACTTATAGTTTTGATTTTCAGTCTCAGCTTTTGCGATTCCTTCCATATCTTCCTCCTCTACACCCTCCTCTACAATCAAGGAAAACAATTTGGCATTTTTGTATTTGTGGCTATAGGTGCATTTGTCCCCGCATGAGATACAAAGCCCTTTTGACCTTCTTTCAGCTACGGTATTCTGGTCTACGATCTTTGTGTTTCTGTTTTGTTGTTTGTGTGTAGATATGTATACCGATTTGTTTGTGGAAGAATTTATGTTCGGGTTAGTGAAATTCTAGTATGACGCTAAGTGTGATTTTAGGTTCAATGAGTTAGAATAAGAGTTAAAATGAGCTGATTGTTGATTCTGATACGAGATTTTTGTAGGGTAATTTTTTTGATTGAATATGATTTGACTAGGGTAAAAAGTGTTTGGGCTATAAGATTTTTGTAGGGTAATTTTTTTGATTGAATATGTTTTGACTAGGATAAAAAGTGTTTGGGCTATAATGGTGGTTATGATTTGAAGAGTATTTAGTGTTTGGAAAATACTTGAATTGGTTGTGGCTATTGGTAGGTAGGTGAGTTTCTTATAATTCCGTAAAAATACCTTCTTGCAATCTAGCGAGCGTCATAACTTCATTAACTGTTTTTAGTTTGTGTAATTGTACTGCTTTTTCCAAATATCCCTTCAATCCACCCAAATAACAACTGCTACGAAATTGTCTAAGTTAGCTCTTGCACTTAGTTTATCAAAACTTTTCATGTATTTTTCGACACTACCAAGCTGCTTTAGGTGCATTAATTCAACAATGAAGCCATCAAATAGAGACTCATCAAATCTACAGCCCAAATCGGTGACTAACTATAGCTAGGTAAGGGATACATTACCTCAATTTTTGAAATATTGTTGTTGTCAGGAAAATATTTTTCCCTCTAAATGTAGCAAAACGAGATTCACCTTTGTCTTCTCTTGGACCACCTCAAGCGCGAAGAAATGCTCTACCTTCTTTCTCCAAGTCATGAAGTCTATACCATCGAAGCTTCCGACATCACCTTCGTGAATTGATTTCCTATTCCAACTCCCTGATTTTGTTCTGAATTCCTCCCCTCTCTCTGATCGTTACTTTCTCCTTCTTATTCACCTCTTTTTCCTTGGTTGATAGCTTTCAACACCTCCTGAAACTTAACATTTATTTCCGTCGATAACTTCTCCAGCTTCTTATCTCTCATCCAACCTCTCAGCCATCTCCTTCTCCATAGCATTAAGTCTGGCTTGAAGCTCTGATGTGGACACTATTGCAACGTCTCTGATACCAAACTATAACAGTGAAAAAGCAGAGTGTAGAAATGGATAAACCCAGAAATTTCTGGTTGTTGTATTAAAGATATATCCCCTTTTACAAAGAAGAACTCCTGAACTAAGATACCTCCCAATAATCCTTACCCAAGATATAAATCATCCCCTGAGGCACAACCTAACAGACCCAACAATAACGTTCCCTAGGGCACCACAACCTAACAGACTCAACACATGGCGCTCTTACACTTGCCAGCCATACTAACGATACATAAAGGAAATAACAGAACAATACATATGACTTAAGAGACATTCTCTTTGTGTAACTTTAATAAAATGTTGTTTTTAATAAAAAGCTTCGTTTGGAACTCTCTGCAACACAATTGCATAAGTTGGCAGCAATAAAATAAGCACCACTGCCTGAACGTGAATACCCACTCTTGGTCACTGCTCAAAAGACGGGTGGTGCAGCGATCCAGCTCTTATGCTGTATCATTCGGAAATAGCAAGGGCTACTTTGAAAACAACATCACCATCTTCAAGGCCTGAAAAGAGTTAGCGTGCAGCGAGAGTGAAGAGGAAAGATAATGAGGAATGTTTAGTAGAAAACTAATAGGTTCAACTTCTCTTAAAAGCTTCATGCATTCCAATTGCCTATGTGGATAAAGAATGAGACATCAGGTTTTTTCCACTCCAATGTCTAAGCAACTTCGATCAACAGTACACAGAATAACAATATCATTACCACTCACCCATTAACATATTCAAATTCGGAGGAACCGAATCAAATACTCTTTTATTTAATGAGGATTTCAGGAACAGTACCTAAAATACTATTGTTACAAAAAGTACCCAGCATTAATGACAACAACAGACTAAACTCCATGCCTGAAAGCTACCCTATGCATATTAGGCCGAGGTTACACTGTTTTAGTTTTTGATGCAATCCAGTATTTCTAAAATGGATTAAAATGTGCATTCTAAATAAATCTTTACATAAAAATGCAAAACATTCATAGAAAATTTGAATCAAAGTATTATGTTATAGCACTTTAAGTTGAATCATCTTTACAACAAAAGTGAGAAACAAAGTTAACAGAAATAAGGAGTAAAGGAAAATACGACTTACCTAAACTGAAAATCTGCTTAAGTTACAGTATTTTCCTAGCCCTGAGATATGAATACATAAGAAAAAATGACACAACAGCACCAACAATTATGCCAGCTGTTGTTAGCCAAAAGGCAAGCTGCAATAAGTCAATTAAAAGAAAGGTTTAGGTAGGGTATCAATTTAGGTCAAATCAGAGAAAACATTGCTTTATATGGACACAAGCTAAAGTTCCAAAAACTAGCCATACCACATGTTCTTCAAGATAGGACTTTAAGTTCATGCCAAAAATACCTGCAACCATTCATCAGTTTTTCAAAGTGAAGAAGTCGGCAGAAGTAAATTATTCATACAATATTTATGATAAAAGCTGAAGTATGTGATAAACCATGACTATTTTACTCTCCACCAAAAAGATACCCTCATTTTCTTCTAAATGTAACTAGTGAAGTTTTATTTCCTTCATATGAAAAACTAAGAGAGATCTCCATGCCAACAGGAGACAACTGAAGCTCCGAGTCATAGTCCAATTTTCTGCTGTTAATTATTATTAAAACTGCTGGATAGTACTGCAGTAACCCAATTGATTTACCAAAACAGTACTTACACAGGAAATCATCCAACCGTAATCACTTATTGTAACTGCCACTTTGATTTTAAGTATCAATATATGTATTCCATTATTGCCCTTGAGGACTAACTAGATGCCTACGAGGGTACAGAGAGTCCAAAATGAAACGAAAGAACCAGCTGCAGTATGTAAAAACAAAATAGGATAACTCAATGATCCAATAGAAGATAATCTGTATACCTGCAATCAAAGCGCCAACTCCTATACAAAATGTCCCAACTTGAAGAAGTAATTCCACTCTGCTCACTTCGAGACGCCGAGAGCTAGTGAGAAGACAAATTATAAAGCACAAGATCAGATTCTTTAGCACCAAAGACCAATTTCAACCAAAAACTATTTATCCTAAGATAATTGACCGGTATTACTCCAGGATGAACTGGGCATCTATTCTTATTGTCAGCTTCTACTGCACCAGTTCTCATACTCCCTCCCCCAACACCCAAAAGAAAACAACTTTCACTCTTCCTATATTTGCCTCTAAATAGAAGGTTTTATTTGGCCAAATACTACAGCTAAGCCAGTTTTCTCAATCCCCAATTCATGTCAGATGCAATAAATTTACATTTATATTTGTTTAGTATAAAAGAATGGAAATTCATTGCACATTATCAACAACTGTAACTGATGGTTTTAGGAATATTATTCAAATAGTTCAGGTGTAAAGTTGTTGCTTCTGCTTTCGATTGAAAACAGAAACACCTGAGTGTGCTGAGTTCATTCCAGCCATTCAACAATTAAGCTTTTTGACACTTTAGCTAATCTTCCTGGTGCATAATGTACAAAAATCAGCAAATTGAGAGCTATTTTATGAGCCAAAGAATATCTTGTTTAGCCCAATGAAATGTGCAACTAACTGTTTTATTTCATACTACAGCCATTCTTCTACATCCAATGCACCAAAGAGATTCCAGAAAAAAGATATAGTTCCAACCTCAAGTTAACAGCAATAGAATCTTCCATTTCTTTTGCAGAATCAAGAAGTCTTTCAGCTTGACCATGACATGATTCACATCTGCAAAGGTGGAAAGAATTTATCGGACTGGCTGAAAACATTATGGTGCCCAAAAAAGTTGGTACTTAATACATGCCCACTTAAGTAGCTGATTGGCTTCTTCATTATTTGATCTAAACTTACCTTCAAAGCTTCTGACAGCTTTGTTTGTTCCTTAATACCGGATGTCTATATCACTGATCCAGATCAGATCAGCAGGAAATTGACAACCAGCCACTGCCGACTAGTTGGTCCTATGTTTAGACAACAACATATTACACCAGTAATGAAAATCAAATTCTCTTCATATATTATATTTACATGGTTTCAATTGATTAAAATTTGGCAGTACAGTTTCATGGTGAAAAATTAAGCAATATCTATTACCAAGGACATAATGGCACAGTCCTGATATTTTAGCTACGAAAACCTTCGGTTGTAAAAGTTGAGGACCACAGTTGACAAACAATATGACTCTTCTCCCACATGCACAAAGCGAAAATGCAAGGCACATTTTGAGGAGACATAAAAAATGACAAACATACACTTGTTAATATTTGTCCTAAGGGGATGAATAGGAAAAGAAATGCATCTACAATAACATAAAAAGGACAATATTTGATGTATAATATAATTCAACTACAGTAAAGTGATGAAATTGCCTTTGTAGATAATTTTCCAAAAGCATTTCAATTTCTTCCTCCTCTTCTGCACATGATAAATCAAATACAAAAAATATTAAGTGGCTGGTTTAGAGAGAAAAGTATTGGCTTGTAAAGAAGAGCATTTCACAAAGGGCAAATTCCTCATGTAGCTTACCCTCAGCAATCTGCTTCTCCAATGGAACAGAACATTCCACAGCATCAATTCCTTTTGTAAGGGTGCAGTTTCTTCCCATTATACAGATGCGACGTATTTCATGTGTATCTTCCAAGAGATCAAGTAGCATTTGTCTAAGAGCTCCTGCCCTTGAACCCAATTCAACCTATGATATGCAAGTGACATAGTAAAAGCAGATAGATTTTACATGTCGTGACACTGAATGTCATAAATTATTTAATCCCATACCAATTTTTGCTTGCTAATGCGGAGTTCCTCTAATATGTCAGCAGTTAACCGGTTTGGCAAAACCTCGAGTAAAGCTTGAACCTAAATCAAACAGAAGTTGGTAATTACAGAAATTGAATATGTTAGAGATCATACTCAGGCACTTAAAATAGAAGGAAGAGCAAAAATCAAAGGACAATGGATATGAAATTGGACAGTTGTCAGAGGAACGGATTGATATGTTTCCATGTCAAAGGACTAACAAGTAAACCATCCAGAATATTCATCATGATATGGACAGGTTCTCCATGTCATTTTGCAACCCCAACAATCATCAATCTATACTCAGGTAAAAGATAACAGTGTGGTCAAAGAAATGAAAAGCAGTACAACATACACGTGACATAAATGCAATTATTCCGTGCTAACAATCTCCATAATTGCATAATCAGTACACTTAAAACATCTACTGTCCATAAGTACTTCTCCCAAAACTTAAAAAATTATGCAAAGAGATTTATCAAAATGAACATGGACATCAAGCTACGACCAGTCCTTCCCACTGCTTTAGAAATCAAATTGATGTTCTAAAGCAATCATCAAAAGTAGACTGATGGCATCCTTCTGCATTAGAAATCTAAAACAGCACTACAGCTCCGGGAAATTGGATCATTGAACGTTACTTTTAATAATTAATGTTGCAAACATAAGATATCTTTGGAAGAAACTAAAACAAGAGCAGAGGGAAAAGAAAAGGAAACAAAATAAAGAGAATAAATTTTTTATACTCTATACTCACACGAGGTTCTACGGCCATTAGTGTCTGCTCCAAATGTTGAACACGAGAAAGCAGTGCTGCCTCAACAACCTAAAAGTATGGAGACCAAAATTATTAAGCTATTGAAATGGAAAAAGTGTCATGATGAAACGATACGAAACAAATGTGGACACGCTTTAAAGTTGTAATGAAATTTCTGGTGTAAGAAGGTTGAAAACAAAGGTAATATATCCTCTAAATTGGATCCATAAAAGAGGATAAGAAATTGTCCATGTTTGCTTCTTCTTTTCTAAGTGAAAGTTGCAGCCAAATGGATGCAAGAAAACATGTATGGAGAATAGAAAGCAAAGGTGTGTCGACTTAAAAAACAAAAGGCTGAACATTCTTCATGAAAATATTGATCATTTGGTACAGAAGAATGCAAATTTTGCCATCATACTTCTATATATTCTCTTTATCAGTTCTTGGAGTTCCTTTTAGCAATTAGAGTTCCATTCAGTACATGGCCAAATAACAATTCTGTACTGAATATAACAGGGGATCTTGGATGAAAGTTTATTAGTAAAAAGCAAAAACATGACACCTGCAGTTTGTCTCTCAATCATTCACCAGTACTGGATGTAAGAGTCCTTTGGATGATCGATATAGTACTACATTTATTTTTTGAGTCACGTTTGACAAGGAATAATTCCTCAACTTCGATTTTATTTAACCATTTACTGCATATAAGTCTCATGTTTCAACATAAAATTTTCAAGTGAATGAAGCCAAACTTACCTCGAGTTCAAATGGCATGCATGGTCCCCCGGTCTCATTTCTAGGGTTTAACCGAGGAATTAGAGTATCTAGAAAAGCTTTCCCCCCTTTTCTACAAGAATAAAATATAGAAGCAACAAGCATAATCAGTTCATCTGAAAAAGCCAAGATGCAAAATGTATCATGTATGTGCATGTGTGTGAGAGCATAAAAGGTAGAAAATTTGTCATGCTTTATAAAGAAATAGATTACCGATTATAGTCAAATATAAGGACACGTTCTTGCATTGCTATTGCACGTAAAGATCCCAGATTTAGCAAGATAGCATGCTCACGAACCTAAAAGTTAAATAGATTTAGTTAAACATAATAAGATCTAGTCATTGTAACATGACCCATAAAAATACATTCAATGGCATTTGCATACTAAATCAAAATAGTAGTTCTCTGAACCATACTGACTTTTCTTAGTTATTGGGCCATCAGTTGACATCTAATTGCAGTCTTATAAATATGAATTAATTTTTGCCACAAAAGCTTTGGGAAATGGATAGCCAATAACAAGATCAAACATGCAGAAGTGCTCCAGTTCATTATTAAGCTGATTAATAAGGCTGCAACTTAACCCAGCTTAGAGGTTAAAATTTCCCAGCATAGCTTATTATCAACTTTACGTAAAAATGGTTTCTGTCAATTCGTCCTTTGTCCATTTTTTGGTATTTCTAGTCTCCTTTTGTTTTTAACAGTCCCATTTGATCTTTTAGTTTCTCAATTAAATACTCCATACACTGTGAAATAGAAAAGGACGTTATTAAGTACCAATATACAGGACAATATCAGGTAACAGCACAAAGCTCAGATATATTAAAGTTCTGAGCACATAGTTTGAAAATCCCGAGAAAAATTCAGACAGAAAAATGAAGATTAAATGCAATAACAACTGACCAGAAATCCCCAACTTTTACCATAAAAAACCAGCAAAACAACTATACTTCAGGAACAAAAGATAGAACAAGGAGCTTATAGAAAGGCGACTCAAACAGATCCAGATTATTGAAAACAAAACACATACATCACAGAGTAAAATTCACCAAGACCACTTATAGTATTAGTGTTTTCCAAAAAGGCACTAGTGAAATGGATTTAGCTTTAGAGGTCCTTGTAATTCTATAATTACTAAAATATTATATTCTCGACTATTTCTTCTAAATTATGAAAATGGGTGTGATTTACTAACTAAAAGTGATTTTAAGAAATAGTTTAAGTGTTACCATAATGTTAAAAAAAAAGTTGAAATATCAAGGACCTTGAGAGTTAAAATCCAACCACAAGAGGTCTAGTTTTTAAAACACCAATACACATTGGATACTAGTGTATTGTACCCTTGAAGAACATAGTAGAACACCATAGGCATGGTACCAGCAAAGAAGGCATCGAGTTCGTTAGAAAAAAGGATGGATCAACACTCCGGACGTCTCGTGGGCGAAGACCTGATGAGAATGAAATAACATCTGATCTTAAAGCTCGCGTCTCATTAGGGTTATTAAGAATAAAAATTAATCCCGTATCAAATAACAGGGAAGTAACAACACAAGATATCTAACAACATGATAAATAGGATTCGGGAACAAAACGGAATCTAATTCTAAGAATCTGTACCCACCACTTGACTTCAACAGTTGGCGTCTGTTAATTTTCCTAGTAGATATCATGCCACTGGACTTCACCTCCACAACCTTTAGATATAAAGAAATAATAGATAAACATTATTCAATAAAATAAGCGAAAATAAATCACACTCAGCTCGCTTAGCAGCTACAAGTTTGTAAGCAAATGTGATTTAAAAAGAACCGTTTAACAGCTGCTTAACTCAATAACACAGAAGATGAAACAAAGAAAGATAAAACCAAAACAGACATTGTACTTGTCGTCACCGTTTCCACTAAAGAAGAAGAAGAAGATGATGACCTCATAAACAGGCTCGCGAATCCCGAGCGAGAGTGAATCGCCAAAGGGAGGAGGGGAAATCGGTTGAGGCTTAACCTCCTCTGAGGCTTCAGAACCGTCGATAACTTCATCGGAAGCCGCAATTAAAGTTTCGGGGCGATCCTCCTCTGTAGATTTGGCCACGCATCTGAGTTTAGACAAAGACTGTAGTTTAAGCGAAATCGGAGCAAGCGTAGCTTTGACCGTGGGAGAGTGGCAGAAGAGGAAGTAGTGAGATCGAGGAAAATGGAGAAGAGGAAGCGACAGAGCCATTTCTCTCACTCTCTGCTCCGCTCATGGACAAAGTGCCGCTGAGGAGAGAGAGGGAGAATCTGTTTGGATAGTTTATTTCTTATGGATATTGTTGATTAAAATAATAGCGCTTTTTATAAGTAAATAAATGATTTTAATGGCGACAGTTATTATTTGTGGTTGATGATTTGATTGCGTACACTGTTTAGATATTTGTGGTTGATGATTCTGTTGCGTACACTGTTTAGAATATTTTATACGACCCTGCCACTTGGCATTAGTATGGTTATTTAATATTTGGGACACTTGGCTTATGCTTTGTGGCTGTATGTTAATTCCTTTATTTTAATGGGAAAATTATTTTTAAATTACGATATGTTTTTGGAGGACAATGATCTAGGAAAAATATTTTAAAAAACATATTACTCTTATGATCTAACATAAATTAAAATTATTTATTATGATTTTAAATAATATAAAATGTGATAATTATAAAAAGGGCAAAAATGGACCTCGTTCAAAAAAAATATTATTTTTAATTTTCAAAATAAATATCTTTAGATGAAAATATTGATTAAATATATGTTCAATAAAGGTATTTTAAATACTATAAGTATAATAATTATAAAATTACTAAAATAATGATTATGTAATATATTTGTAAATTATTAGATAAGTTCTGTAATCTATTAAATTTAAAAGACATATATTTATGTTTAATTATATTTTATTTTAATTTAATAAATTAGATCTTCAGATCCCATCTCAGCAAGTTTTGTTGTTGTTAATAAATTTGATTAAATTAAAATTAAATTTAAAATTAGAAATTAGAATGATTTAATTTGGTTAATATAATATTATTTTTATTAATTAATTTTAAAACTATTCAATTCCAGTCAAACCAAGTTAAGGTTATCCTATACTCAACCCAACGAGAAGGGCAATATCTAGGTTTTTTGTGTGACCAAAACACTAACAACTTGTTCCACACCATGCCTTTCTTGCTTCCGAAAATCCAGCAAACCACGATTTTAGACATCGAATCACTCATTTTCGGTCACATAATCAGACTCGTAAAGGTTGAGGATATTAGTTTATTATGTCACTAAATTATTATAACTAAATTTAGTGCAACTAATAAATTGGAAATTAAACCGGTATAATAAGAGGCTTAAGATTTAAAATATTCAACTAGTATTAAGCCGTTATAAAACTGACTAAATATTAAATAAAATTTAAAAATTTAAAATACGATTAAAAGAAAATGTCGTTATCTATCGAAAAAATTGAAGTTTAATTAAAAATATATTATTAGAATTTTTAATATAGGTAGAGTGTAGAGTCTACTAACAAAAATTAGACTTGGGTCAATCATTGTCAAAATGACTAGAACTAGTCATTTGGATAATTAGCCCTTACCGCTTATAAACCCTTTAACAATTTCATGTGTAGTCAATATAGGATATTCTAATATTCTCCCTCAAGTGCAGTCG
>JAOTIZ010000202.1:3999762-4024253 GCA_027123425.1 Erythroxylum panamense | reverse complement strand
ATTGATTTATTTTAGTTTATAAGGATTTATTAATTTACAACAATTAACAGATTAATTAATAAATTGATTAATTTTTAATAATAAAAATTATTCAAATAAATCAAATCAAAAAGTTGATAATTAAATAAAAAATTAAATGGTTCAAAATTTTTACGATTTTATTGGTCAAATTGATTTAATTTTTTAATAATAAAAATTATGATTAGAAAGGATGGATTTATCGGCCAAAATTAAATTATTTTGTTATAAATAGACAATCAACCATTTATCCTACTTAAACTACTAATTTCAATTGTGGTTAATGAATACATTGGAGGGACATTATTTTACTAAAAAGGAATGAATTTTTGTTTTGACGTCCAAACCAAGATTACGGCAGATAATGCCTCCAAGTTGATTACAGAATTATTAAAGTTCGTCTCTTATTTAATTATCATCTTCACACTCAAGATAAAATCTCATAATAAAGCGAAATTTGGAGAAGTATGATAATACGCAACCTTATTCTTATGTAATAAGGGTAAAAAAGAAGATCAGATTATAGTTTCCTCTTATTTTTAGGGATTAGAATCGGGTGATTCGTGAATTTAAATTTAGGTATTTTTAATAGGCTCATGACTTGATTGATTATATTTCTTACTTATTTTTGCAATTTAAAAACTAAAAATCTCGTGTCAAATTTATAAATTTTAATCAACTTATATTCATTTATTAATTTTAAATTTCAAATCTATTAAATATTTGATAAAATAGTTATTTACAAACTATTACATATGTTTAACAAAATATACCTCATAATACAGATAGAATTTCAATTGATTCAAAATCGTCACTTAATTTTAAATAAGCAATTTATTTAGAATATGTATTATTTGTATTTAAAAGTTATTTAACATACATTTGAAAATAATAGTGCGAGCTTTATTAATATTAACAAAAATGAAGAAAAGAAGCTATAAATTAATAAGACAAATTTTTGGTATAGTTATATTTTTATAAAATTAAATAGTTTAGTTTTTATTTTTATTTTTATTTTTAAATAAACAATGATTCGTTCATCAAACTACTTTCTCTATTTGTTTAGGATCCAATTTTCTAAATATTGGTTCAAAATCTCTTATTCAATTTTGCATGATGACACTTGGCAGTTTCTCATTAGACAATTACCGAAAACGACAGTGTGAACATGTTATATAATATATAAGATACTTAATATATAAAATATCGAAACAAAAAACAAGGTTTTAGCATTTTTTCAAATTTTGTTAGGTCGCAAGTGGCAATCAAGGTACTTCTCAACATCAGAATTGGGTCCGTATGTCTTGGAATTACCGATCGGACCAAATTCAAGGAAGTAACGTAGTGTAGATTCTTATTCCTAATTATTAACAATTGAAGACTTACTAATAAGATAAATTATTTGGATTATTTTGAGGTCGAAACAAAAATAAGAGATTTTTTAATTGGTGGAAAATAAAAAATTAACCCAATTAGAATTTTGAGTTCTATTTGATTTAATTTTTATTAAAAAATGATTAAAGAATTAAAAGTTTTTTAAGTATAAAACAAAATGTAGATGATGAGCTATGATGGGGAAGAGTACACGGCAACGCAATTTCCAATTCCATCCTCGTAGCCGAGGCTCCTTAGTCCTTCCACGTTGCAAAATATCCGCTAATGTTGTAACGCGCGGTTTCATGCGAGTGGTTTAGTGAGCTGAGATTTTCGTGTCGGTGCGAATGCGATATGCAAGCAAAACAAGCTAAGAAGCGCTTCTATAATTGCCCGGCGCACATGTTGAAGGACAGCGATAGAGAGAGCGAAAGTGGGACCCACGCGTTACTTGTTTGGGCGTAATTAATGAGACGTTTTGGTTTGAGCGTGAGAGGTGATAATAAAATGACACGGGTTTAATATGATTCAATGGTTAAAAGAATCTGTCCCGATTAATTTATGTTGCTTGTTCAATGCCCATGGGCACCGGAACATTTGCTACTTTTGAATTTTGAGGCTAACTTCGGCATTTACCAGCTGTGACAAAATTATCTGCACGGGTTAATTTTACAATTCAATTGTGGAATTTAGTCAAAGTAAAAGAAAAAGAGAGAGAGAAGATATTTGGAAGAATAATTTCTAGCTTCTGTTTATGTTTGGTAGCTGATTTTTTATTCTAATAGTTAAGTTACGTTTTCCAAGGTTTGGAATTTGATTAAAAATTACAATAGTTAGGGCTAATATGATTTTTTTTAAAAATTGACATTTAACTTTCTAAAAAATATATGTACATAAAAGTATATATTAAAGATAAATGGAATAACAAAGAAAACAGTGGTTTATATTTCAAGACTTTTTTAATTTAGTGATTAACTTTTTAAATCTTATATAAATCAAATCAAAAAGGATATTTTTAATAATATGTATCAATTAAATGTTACATAAATGTTTATTATTAATCACATCAATAAAAACTAAAAATAACGTTTTGACCTAATTTGTACTAATCTTAAAATCTTAATCATTAGTTTTAACTTTTAGAAGTTTGATATTAAATTATATATAAAAAAAGAGAATTTTGAATTTATTATATACAAAAAATAACAACAACGCCCTATTAAGAATCCTACTAATGGTAATTAAAAACAATCTCTCTATTAGTTAAGAGTAAGGATATGTACTACTGGGCCTCTCCAGATCTTACATTTAACCAGAATTCATATTGGATGTTGTTGTTGTAAGATATCGGATTTGGTGAGTTCCAAAAGTGCGCAACTTTTCTCCTAGCCAATAAAGGAGTTATCTCTAATAAACTCATAGGAGAAAAGTTATTGAAAGGAGTTGGAAGAAAATAACACTCAAATACATAAACAAATAACTATAAAAATAAAAATAAAATACTACATTTATGACATTATCTTTTATTATAATGCTGCACATCTAATGAAGCATCGTCATTTCTATCACTATTAACTTATGACTACATACCTATTTGATTAGTCAACACACTCTACCATATAGAGAATGATCAACCTAATTTGCTAAACAATATAATTTATCTTGTAGCTTGAGTAATATTTTGTTGTCGCATAAAACTCTTGAGGTGCCTATCTATTTAAGGTGCTTTGATTTGATATGGTAAATTAAGTCATCATTTATCTCGCTAGTGCTCTGTACTATGAATCCAATGTATTTAAAACAACATTTTTTAGGTATAACTTCTATATCAATCTTGATCTCCACATCAAATATAACCATGTGATTTGAAAAGTTACACTCTAAGTACTCAATTTTGGTCCTACTCAATTTAAAGCTCTTTGACTTTAGCATTTCTCTCCAAATTTTTGCTTGACATTAGCATCCTAACAACATTTTTTAGGTATAACTTCTATATCAATCTTGATCTCCACATCAAATATAACCATGTGATTTGAAAAGTTGCACTCTAAGTACTCAGTTTTGGTCCTATTCAATTTAAAGCTCTTTAACATTAGCATTTCTCTCCAAATTTTTGCTTGACATTAACATCCTCTTTTGTTTTATGTACTAAAATAATATCCTTAGCAAACAACATAAACCAAAGTATATTCTCTTGTATATTTTTGATAAGTTCATCCATAATTATTGTAACACATCAAAGGGTTCAACAGCTCGATATCAATGAAAAAATGCTATGTATATGCTTTTGTCGTCCTTACTCTGGTCTTAACACCTTCATATATATCCTAAATAACTCGGATATTGGCAACCGAAACTCCCTTAACTTCTAATACCTCCACATGACTTCCCTGGTTATAAGCTTTCTCTAAATTAATAAAAACTATATACATGTCCCTCTATCTATACCTATAATATTCCATTAATTGTTTAACAAGATATATGACTTCTATCATGGACTTCCCTGGCATGAAACCAATTTGGTTCTCCGATATAGGTACACTTTTTCCTTCCCTCTTCTTAATCACCATCTCTTATAATTTCATGGTGTGATTAAATAATTTGATGCCTCTATATTTGTTAGAGATTTGCATGTCCCTCTTGTTCTTGTAAAGAGGAATTAGTGTGTTAAGTCTCCATCCATCTGACATTTTAGCCGACTCAAGGATTGCATTAAAAAGCTTGGCTAACCAAGAAAGATTTTCTTTTCTTAGGCTTTTCCACACCTTTATGGATAACTCATTAAGTTATGTTGCCTTTCCACTTATCTTCCTCAAAGCTCCTTTAATTTCTTCTCTTGTAATACGTAGATAACAAGTGAAGCAACAACATGTCTCAAAAGTGCTCAGATCACCCGAATAAAATGTTGTTATCTCCTCCTTTATTAAAAAGCTTATAAAAGTAACTACGTCATCTTCTATTAGTGTCATTATCATCCACGAACAATTGTCCTACTTCATCCTTTATACAATGCATTTAATCTAAGTCCTTCACTTTTCGTTCCTTAACTCTTACTAACTTAAAGATATCATTTTCTATCCTTAGTTTCCAATCTCTGATATAAGTTCTTGTAGGCTCTATTTTTAACTTATTGAGACTGTCTTCTTCACATTTTTCTTTGTCAACTTGTAAGTCTCTTTATTGTATATCCTCTCTTCATTTGTGATGCTATCAAATAGAGTTTTCTATGTAGTATTCTTGATCTTTACCTTCTCAAAGACATCTTTATTTACCACCAATACTCCTTTTTACTACCCTTAGATCTTTTAAAAACTCTCAACATCTTCTTAGTTGCATTCTTTAAAAGAGTTGCTACTCCATCTCACGTTCACTTAGCTTCTCCTCTAGTTTCCATACTTTTCCCAACATTACTCTATCCTTAAGTTATTCCACAAAGTCTCCGGTTAAATTCCATCATCTAATTTTGGTTTACCTCTAAGAACTTCTCGTCTTTTCTAACATATTTTTTTTACAAAGGAAATAAACAAAACAGTTACAACATAAATCTCGGGAAACAAATCCCGGCCATATCCTCTAGGAGGAATGGGAGGCACCCTATAGGTGAAGTATGGAGAAAGGACAACCCGTGGCCATAGGTAACAGCTGAATGGGCAAGTCAGTCCGCACAACGGTTGCCCTCCCTGTAGATGTGGCAAGGTCGTACAATCCAATTCCGCGCTAATAGCTCATTAATCTTTTTGACGAGGGGGTCAAGGGACTGAGACCATGCAGTGTGGGAGGAGATGGTTGTGGCCACCATGAGGGAGTCGATCTCGAGGAGGGAGTCGATCTCGAGCTCAACCCGACGGTACCTTAGGTCCCAAGTAAGCTGTAAACTAGAGATAATATTCCAAAGTTCTGCCGTATGGGGCGAATACCGACTGATATTCTGAACAAAACCACATTAATTATAAGATTTGCGATTATTAATTTATACCGATATGACAAGCATGCGTTAAGTATTACCTTGAAATTCTTATAACCGGTCGACTACTTCATCTCACAAGAAAATAATTGACACGAGTCTTTGCAATTTTACTATTAAAAGTTACGAGTATTCTTTTTTTTATTATTTAAGAATGAGTTCACCGTCACTAAATCAAACACTATTAAGTTTATTATGTACACTTACATAATATTATTATAAGAAACATAATATATAAATTGTTGGAGGCGGCGCCAGGATGTGTTACTTTTTAAGGTGACTGAACCGAGCAGGGACTCAATAATTATATAGCCAATACGACTGTGTAGTTCCTGCGTAGCATTATCCAAAAATTCACTACGTGGGGTAGGACAAAAGTATATTTAGCTCTATATCTATGCCGTGTATGACCAAAACTACAAAATACAGAATTGGTTTCTCTGCATTCTACTTATATACGAGTGAGAAGTTGAGCCGAAGTGGAAGTGGACAAATTTAGTATCCAACAACAATGGCGACCAGGACAGAAGTGGGGAAACCTAACTATTTAAGAGTGGGCGTTCAAATTGAGGAATCTAAAGTACTAGCCATCTCCTGGTGTCCACGTGAACGTCTGCCCCACCAGAACTCCTTATTTCCTCAGAACTTGTGTTTATTGTCACCATTCTTCGTAACTCAACAACTCTGTAAAATGCGAAACAGACAGATTTTTCTAAATTTTGCCTTCTCCATAAAAAGATAAAGCATATTATAGCGCATAAATTAACAAAATTTTATATAATAAGCAAAAATGAATATGAAAAAGCAAAAATAAGAGAGTTATTATTATTATCATCTTTAGTAAGCATGAAAACTGTAAGTTTAAAGAAAGATGAAATAAATATGAATAAGGATCAACAACTAAAATCATTTAGTAAGAAATTTATTTTCTTATGAGTTTCCAAAATTAAGAATTTAAGAAATTCAATCAATATTTTTATTAAATACGTGAAAAATAAAGATCCATACTGAATTGTTACGTAGAATTTTTTCGGGCTAATTATAAAAAAAAATCTTAAAATTTTGTCAATTGTTCAATCATAACTCAAACATTAAAAAGTAGCAATAAACGTTCAAATTTTTTATTGTTTTCAATTCTAATATGGCGTTATTGCTACCGTTATCTTTGTTAACGTCACAGGACTATATGTACAGAGATTTTCATTAATCAAACACGTCAGTATAATTAGCATAACTAAATTAGATTGTTGAAACGGCGTCGATTCAAGAAGATTAAATGCTTTTGTTAGCTTAAACGCTTTTATCTGTTCACCTGTCATTTTCATCCGGAAAGCTCCTTATCTAAAATCCATGGCTCCCTTCTCCAATTCTTTAGGTACTCGTAACTAATCTGTTATGGTTTTATATTAGTTAAGATTTCGAATAAAGTTGAGTGCTTATCTTGGCTGAACCTATGTTATTTCTCTTGGCAGCCTCTTTAATTGCTTTATGCACACCTTTCTCTTCTCTTTGAATTTCTAAAACCACAATAACCAAATCAATTTTCTTAGCCCAAATAGGCCATTGGAACAAAAGATCATATTCAACATTCCAAGATAAAAATTTGTTTTAAAAACAACTCGTTAAAGCATGAATACTTAGACATTGACTTCCAAGTGTTTGGCTCGTACATCACAAAAATATTGAATCAGGGATCAAACTGACAAGATAAAACCTAAGAATGAAAGGGAAAAAGTAGAGAACTTGTCTCTGATTTGGCGCTCGATGTTGCAGCATTCTTGGCAAAGCCTTCTCTACCAATCTCTCAACAACTGTTGAGGGTTTTGCTTCAATTTTAGCATGATCTTGAATTTGTGCATCCTTTTCCAAATTGAAAATTATATAACAAAAGAAAATGTCGAAATTATTGGGAATAGTAAACTCGCTTAAGATAGAAGAAAGTTTACACTATTGAATCTTCTTCTGTGTTTGTTTGTTTCTCAAGAAGATTCGTTTTTCCTTAGCTCTCTCTCAAATCGCCTCATGCAGCATTTAATTATAGAAGTAGGAGTGGAAATTGTAAGGACATTAGATTATTTCTACACAACTAGAATGCTAATAGAACAAACACATAACACAAAATTTGATAATAGAGTTCGGTCAAATTGTGTCTATGTCTCCGGAGCTACTGCACACCCTTTTTATTAGGGAGAAAAACAAATACTTACAAGTGTTTATACACAATATTCAATTCATTAGTGTTTACACACTCTCCCAAGCCCTTACCCTAATATACCCAAAAATTACTCATAAAAAAATTATTACTCTTAATATTTCTCTTACTCACTAGATGAGGAGAGCTAAGAGTTTTATACTCTAATATTTTGTTTTTACTTGGGATGAGTTAAATGGAAGGGGCAGGGGGTTTATTTATAGTTGGTGAGCCACCCCCTCCCTCGCTTACTTTCAATATGGGACAAAGTCCCTTACAAAAATTAACGATCTCCCATTTAAAGATTGATTTCAATCTGTCTTCACACTTGGTTGATGCAACAGCTCTTTTAGATTGTGTCAATCTTGCACAACTTCAGTTTCTCGATTATCATCACCTTGGTTAGCATGTCTACAGGGTTCTTGCTTCCAAAGATCTTCTCAAGTGTTAACACTTCATCTTCTAACAAGGACTTGATGAAATGTTAACGAACAACGATATGCTTGATTCTGGAGTAGAATGTTGGATTCTTGACCAGATGAATTGTACTCTGACTGTCACTATATAGCACATTCTTCTTCTGCATGAAACCCAACTCTGACAATAAATTCTGAAGCAAAATCATCTCTTTGCTAGCTTTGGTTATTGCCATATACTCAACTTCTGTAGTGAATAATGCAACAATCTTCTGAATCTGCAATATTTAACTCACAGCTGTTATACCTACAATAAAAATGTAACCGGTGATGCTTCTTTTTCTATCAACTTCACCTGCATAATCTGAGTCAACATAACCTTATACTTTTATTTCACCTTTGCCAAAGTACAGGCATTTCTTGGTAGTGCCTCGAAGATATCTTAAAATCTACTTTACTGCTTCCCAGTGCACTTTTTCTGGATTTGCCATGAATTTGCTAACTGCTCCCACTGCATGGCCTATGTCTGGTCTTGTGCATATCATGACATACATCAGGCTCCCAATAGCAAAGGCATAAGGAATCTTTGACATCAAGTCTCGCTCTTCAACTATCTAAGGTGACTAATTTTGGGATAGACGAAAATGACTAGCAAGGGGTATGCTGACTGATTTAGCATTCGCCATGATAAACCGTTGCAAAACACAATTAATCTATTATGCTTGAGATAATTGTAATTCCCCTTTTTGCCTATTTCTTGTGATCTGCATCCCAAGAATTTTCTTAGCTGGACTCAGATCTTTCATGTCAAATTCTTTTAACAATTGTTACTTCAAGTTTATGATATTATCTATATTGGAACCCACTACTAACATGTCATCAACATAAAGTAGAAAAATGACGTAGTTGGACTGATATGTCTTGATATAACAACAATGATCGACATTGCACTTTTGGAAGCCTTCCCTGTGCATAAAGTTATCAAACTTTCTATACCACTATCTTGGGGTTTGTTTCAGACCGTATAAGCTTTTCTTCAACTTACACTAAATGTTCTTTTCCTTTCTCCAGGAAACTCTTTGGTTGTTGCATAAATATCTCTTCATCCAAGTCTCCATGAAGAAACGTTGTCTTCACATCAAGTTGCTTAAGATGGAGATCTTGACTTGTGACAATACATAATACCGTTTTGATGGTATTAAGCTTCAACATAGGGGAGAAAATGTCGGTATAGTCTATTCCTTCATTCTGCTGGAACCCTTTGACTACTAACTCAACTTTGTATTTTTTAGACCATCAAACCCATCTTTTACCCAATATACCCATTTGTTGTGGTGAGCCTTCTTTTCTTTGGGTAACTTTGTTAGTTCCCAAGTCTGATTGGAGATTAATGATCTCATCTCATCTTTCATTGCAAGCTCTCACTTGCTGGCATCTTCTGTTTGACATGCCTCTTTATAAGACTCAGGCTCGCCTCCATCAGTTAACAATAGATAATCTGATTATCTCCTGCTTGGCATATGAGGTCAAGAAGACCTTCTTAACTCAGGAACAGAAGAGGTGGGCTGTGGTGATTCAAGCTGAGCTTCTTCTTCAACAGTTTCCTCCTCTGATTGAGGATTTACTTCCATTTGCCTTGCTGAAAAATTTGGGATATTGTTGATATCAACAAATACAGGGTCTCTCTGAGGGACTTTCTCCGATGCATGTTGGTCTTTATACATCAGCTTTTCATTAAAGACCACATCTCTACTCCGAATGATCTTCTTATTTTCGTTATCCCAAATGCGATACCCGAACTCATCCTCGTCATAACCAATAAATGTACATTTCTTGGATTTTGGATTAAGATTATTTCTACCTTGATCACTGATATGCACATATGTTATACAGCCAAATACCTTGAGGTGTGAAAGCTTCACATCTTTTCCACTCCAAACCTCCTCTGGTATCTTGTACTCTAATGGAGCTAATGGACCTTATTTGGTGAGATAAGCTGCTGTGTTGACTAGTTTTGTCCAGAACTACTTTGGTAAACCTGATTGCATCCGTATACTTCTAGCTTTTTTAGTTAAGGTTCGATTAATGCGCTCCGCTATACCATTATGTTGTGGTGTTCCTGGCACGGTTCTCTCCATTTTGATTCTATACTCATAACAGAACTTTTTGAATATGATGTCCTTATATTTCTCCACCATTGTCAGTTTTGAGCTTCTTTATCTTAAGACCCGTCTCATTTTCAACCATAGCCTTTCAGTCTTGAAAGCATCGAATACTTTTAACTTGTATCTCAGAAAGTAAACCCACACCTTACGGGAGTGATCATCAATAAATGTCACGAAGTAATGCTTTCCACCAATGGATGGGGTAGTTGTTGGCCCCCAAACATCAGAATGCACGAGCTAAAGTTTCTCCTTCTTTGGCGTTCTACCACCTATTTGAAAGCTAACTCTCTTATGCTTTTCAAGAATGCAGTCTTCACACGTATCAAGTTCTACTGACTATAGACCTGATAGTTTTTCATATAAATACATTAACTTCATTCCTTTTTCACTCACGTGGCTAAGTCTCTGGTGCCATAAGTTGGAATCTCCACTCCCTTGTGCAACTGCAATTGAACAACATGCTCCAACTGTTAGGTATAGAGTACCATTCTTCTTTCCTTGTGCTACCATCATTGCTCCCTTTGACACCTTCAATTCATTACTGCGGAAAGTTGTGGTGAAGCCTTCATTTGCCAATTGTCCCACTGAGATTAAGTTCTTTATCAGATTAGGGATATGTCCCCAGATGGCTCCATTCAGCTTAAGCTTCACTACATCTTTACCGACAATCTCACAGGGTTGATCATTACTAAGATACACACTGTCGAGATTTTCAGGCATATACTTCTCGAGAAGACCTTTCTTCGAAGTTGCATGGAACGATGCTCCGGAGTCCAATATCCATACCTCTTGCTTGTTTTCTAAGGCACATATCAAGGCATCATCTCCACCTAGGGTGGAAGCTAAATTTGTATCCTAGTTGTTCGACTCTTGCTTCTTCAAACCATTCTCGCATTGATTTTTGCAGTGCCCAGTCTTTTCATAATTTCAACACTCAATATTTTTTGATTTTTGGGAAGTAGTGGGATTCCGTGACTTGGACCTCCCGTCCTTTGATCGATCACAGTAATCGATCACGATATCTAGATTCCCCACGTCCTCTGCTTCTTCCTTTTGATTCTACGGCAAGGGCGGACGATGATGAGGCTTCACCTATTTCTTTTCTTCGAGTTTCTTCATTAATAATCAGGCCACTAACATCCTTGAACTTCAACTTGTTGCTTCCCATTGAGTTACTCGCTAATGTGACTGTGGCACTCCAATTCTCTGGGAGGGATGACAAAAGTATTAAGGCCTGTATTTCATTATCAAAATCAATATTCATTGTACTCAACTGGTTCAAGACTTTGTTGAATTCATTGATATGATAATCTACAGAGGTGCCTTCCGCTATCTTCAAGTTAAACAAACGCCACATCAAATGTACTTTGTTTATTGCTGATGGTTTTTGATAATACTCCGTCAGTTCCTTCATAAGGCCTTTTGTGGTTTTTGCCTTTACCACGCTAAAGGCTATATTCCGGGATAAGGTTATTCGAATTGCTCCAAGAGCCTGCCTATCAAGAATAACCCAGTTTTCATCTGACATGTTTTCTAGCTTCTTTCCAAAGAGCGGTTGAAACTAGTTCTTCTGATACAGATAATCCTCTATATGCATCTTCTAGTATTTGAAATCTGTGCCATCGAACTTATTGATTTTGTTGAGCATGTCATCCGGTGCCATCACTCCCATTAGCTTCTAGTTTCCTCTAACTATTGAACTGTGGTTCGTAGTATCAAAGTCGATTCCTAGGAAAGGTTGGGTGGGAAGATACAATAAGTCCCATTTAAGTTCCAATTTTCCTTAGACATAACTATAGCTAAAGTTCCCAGGAAAATTTGGATGGGTCACAATTTGCTCCCACTTACTACCCAATCTCCTTAGATAGAACCTCCTTAATAACACCACTCAATAGCCAAAAATACCTGAGGGAAGTTTTCTAATGCAAATGATCCACTTCTGTTGCAACTGCAAAGCATACTAACTCCAAACTTCAACATACCTAAGGAAAGTTTTCTGATGTAGAAGATCCACCACTGTGGTGAGTGGCGACTAAAGAGCATACTCACTTTTCTAAGGCTCTGATACCAATTGTAAGAAAATTAGACTATTTCCACACAATTAGAATGTCAATAAAACAAATGCATAACACAAAATTTGATAACAGAGTTTGACCAAATTGTGCCTACGTCTCCAGAATTACTGAACACCCTTTTTATTAGGGAGAAAAATAAACAATTACAAGTGTTTACACTCAACACTCAACTCACCAGTGTTTTACACACACTCTCAAACCCTTACCCCAATACACCCTAAAATTACTCACAAAAAACTTACTACTCTTAGTATTTTGTTTCTACTTGGGATGAGTTAAATAGAAGGGGGAGGCGGTTTATTTATAGTTGTTGAGCCTCCTCCCTCCCTCATTTACGTTCAATATGGGACAAAGTCCCTTACAAAAACTAACAGCAACAATATCGACAGTAGCGGTGCTGGCAGAACAATGGAGACAAACGTGGAAAAACTAAAAAGAAGTGATTTTATGGGTGGTGATGGTAGTGAGAAGGAGGATAAATATTAAAGAACAAGAGAGATAGAGAGTTTAACAATATCAACGTTCTCTTAATGAAATGACCTTCGTTTCGATAATCTAACTTTAATGAGGTCATTTGATACGTGTTATATTATAAACTAATGGTAGGCTATAATTGAAAAAATTAAAAAGTTTGATATTTTATTGCTACTTTTTAAAATTTGAGCTATAATTAAAAAATTGACTACACTTTAAACTTTTTGTTACTTTTTAAAGTTCGGGCTAATTTAAAATTTCGACTTCTTGTGTAATTAACCCATTTTTATTATACATAACTAATAATAAAAATACATACGTTCATATTTATAAATTATTTTTTCTCTTAGTCTATTGGAAACAATTTTTATCTTGTAAAGATAAGGTTGCATATTATTAAATCTTCTCAAACTCTGTATTTGAGTAAAACTTTTACTACGTGTCGTTGTTGTTATTGTTTATATTTAAAAATAAATTTGAAAAATTTTAATATTATATAGAAATTTTGTTTTATAGTAAATAAAAATTGAGAAATACATATTTCCATTTAGTGAAATATTGTCAAGAATGAATAAATTATTTATTTATAACTATATTAACAATTAATTAATTACATACATAACATTTAACCTCAAAGAAACGATTGTAAAAGTAGTTGAATCTTTTCCCATAATTTATTTAATTATGGGATAATTCGAACAACATAAAATGTTATAATATAAAATCAAATTATAATTTAAAGTCACTTTTGTTTATTCTTAACGTAAAACAGAAAATCTGACGAAATTTAACTACGACTCAGAAGTAAATGGATGGGTACGATTCCACAGAAGAAAGGGAAAGAAAGCGAGGGTCTGACGGTGAAGCAAAGAACAGATCCGTTTGGGATTGGAGCGTGGAGAAAACGCGGGGAGGAATATTGGAAATTTCCAAATCAGTTGTGGAGACGAAAATGAGCCACGTGATGATAGAACGACGACAGCTCATCATGGGCAAAAGAAGACAGTCACATGACAGTGTTGCCAATTAAATAACCACCTCCTCGTGGCCCAGCTATTTTTTAATCTCATATTATACTTTCAATCGTTTCCTCACTCACTCGCTTCTTCTGTCTATGCAATGTTTGCAAAAATGTACTCTTCCTTTTTAAGTCCATTCATATCTAACCCTCTCTTATGACTTCCTTCGCCTTTAAGTCATGTTTCCGCCACCATCAAGTAATTATATTTTTGGATAAGAATAGTTATTGAAGGATTAAGCCCAATAATTGAGCAAGAATATTAAATTATCATTATTATTTTCCTCCTTTTTTATGGGTCATTTGTAAACGATCTCTATTAGTTAGGAATAATAGTACGTACTAAAAATCTTCTCAAACTCATCGTTATAGCAAAATTTTTAATGAATGTTGTTGTTTAATCAAGCAAGTAAGTAAATATGGTCTAATTTATTAACTTCAAACATGTTATCTCAATTTTTCATAATCGGTCACATTTATAAAATATGAAGCCCGAAGTTGATCAAATTAAGTTTGATATATTAAAAAAACGTCAAACTCAAATTAATTTATTATCTTTAAATTTGAAAGGAATTAAGAAAAATAGATCAAATTTAAGTGAACTCGTGTATAGTTATAAATATTATAACTCAATTTAATTTATTATCGTTAAATTTGAAAGGAGTTAAGAAAAATAGATCAAATTTAAGTGAACTCATATATAGTTATAAATATTATATTTAAATTTAAAACTTCAAGATAATAAATTATAAGGTTTATAATGATTTTATTTTTATGTTATTTTTTATAAGATTATTTTATTTTATGAAATTCTGAAAATTACATATTCTATAAATAAATTTGACGTGATAAATCTGTCAAAGTGCAAGTTTTTGAGACGAATTAAGCATTTCCGCATAAGCATTTTTAGTAAAAGCCATTTCGTAATTCACACTTTTAGTTTACGTGTGAGGGCTAAGTAGGTAACAATCTCATCACCAAGCAAGCAAGAGCGCAGAATACCAATTTCAGTAGTTTCGTGCATTTTAATACCCATGCCAAAGAGAGTCAAAGCATGATTTGAAACAACTTCTACCATTCAGAGCGAGTACGCTTCACGCGTATGCATATGAGAGTGGGAGTATACGTAATACCATAAACAATTGTAGGCCACATTTCCCTCCTCTAAAAACTTGCCACTCCCATGCCTCTGTTTCCTCAATCCGAAAATCTCTCTTTCCCTCACATCACATCCCTTCGGGTTTCAGCTCGTCACCACATCACTGTACACAAACGTAACAGTGAATAAGATTGTTTCTCTTACTTTCTAGTGTGTGTGTGTGTGTGAGGGAGAGAGAGTTCTGTTTTATTTTCAATAAAGTGTGTCGGTGATATAATGGCCGCCCCGGCGAAGTTGGATCTGGACGGAAGGCCCATAAAGCCGATGACGATTTGCATGATCGGTGCCGGAGGCTTCATTGGCTCTCACCTCTGCGAGAAGATCTTGTGGGAGACTGAACACAAGATTCTGGCCCTCGATGTTTACAACGACAAGATCAAGCATCTTCTCGAAGGTGAATCTCTGCCTTGGAAAGGCCGGATTCAGTTCCATCGCATCAATATCAAGCACGACTCTCGCCTCGAAGGTCTCATCAAGATGGCGGATCTGGTAACTTCTCCTCCTGCTACGTTCTCTATCAATCACTTTTTGTTTTATGGTGGTAATGAGGTGGAATTGTGGTGTTTAGACGATTAATCTGGCGGCGATCTGTACTCCGGCGGATTACAACACGCGTCCGTTGGACACTATTTATAGCAACTTCATCGATGCGCTTCCTGTGGTACGTGTGATTTCTCTGTGCAAGAGCGCCTGGTTTTTATACCTAGCTGATCTGTTCTTGCAATGTCTATCGCCTTCATTTGGTCTGGTTGATTTTCTTGTATTTGATTCAATAATAATTCAATATGAGAGGTTTTGGTGGTTGACGTGTGATTTGATACTGAAATTGTGTGATTTGTTGTAATTAGGTGAAGTACTGCTCTGAGAACAACAAGCGTCTCATTCATTTCTCGACTTGTGAAGTGTATGGGAAAACGATTGGGAGCTTTCTTCCCAAAGATAGCCCTCTGCGTCAGGTAAGCCTTCAGTGTCTCCTTCCCTTTTTTTATTCTATTGTCGTCTTCATGATTCGTGGTTTAGTTTGGCACTCTCTTGCTGATTTTTCGGAGGATTAGATTCAGATCTTTCTTTATATTTTCGTTTTAGTTGGAGCATTTTGTATGAACCACCTGGCCGTCTACAGAAGGGTGGGATTTGAAGATAACTGAATTATTTGTATTCTGTTGTTTCTTATCACAATAATTAGTTGCAGTAATTTATCTGAGATTCGCTGCTCTTGCAGCATCTTATTTAGAATAGGCGGTATTAATAGTTCAAACTAGTGATTTACTGTTAAGACCTTTTCTATATTAGTTTATGCATGTTATTTGACGTAGGATTGTTGACTAGACTTGTCTCTTTGAAGTTTATAGTGTCGGTAGGTGTTGTGCTGAGATCTTTGTTGCATGCACCCTAAGTTGTTTGAATGGCTACATGCTTTTGCTGTATAAGTTATTGTTTTAGAGGTATTGCACAGGTAGGAATCTTGTAGCTATGTTTCCATTCTATGATAAATTTTGGATGCTATAAACTTTAGGATCATCTGATCATAGTCCGTTCTGTTTCACTCCTTTTACATGCTTTTAGAATATGGGTAAAACGTTTCTTTGGGTCTGACAGGCTTGAACCTGAAGCTTCTGCCTTGACAGGGCAGTACTCTGTCCAATTGAACTACCGTTTTTGATGTTCATGTAGAAATTCTGGCAGTGTAATTGAGATCTTGTCTCAATTTATTTTTGGTTGTAACTGCACAGACAGACCCAGTACCTGAGTTTTGAAAAACTTTTTGTACTTTTGAGGCTGTTCCAGTCCATTACAGCTGATTGTGGTTGAATTATCCGCTGGATGGAGTGGAAGAGCCTATGAATAATATTCCTTTTAGCTCCACAGTGCTTGCATGTATGTAGCATTGGTGGTAGCTGATGTGAAATTATAAGTTTGAAGCAGGTATAGCAAACTCTGAGCAACGTTTCCAGGAAAAGATGTCTCTTAATTGCCTGTGGCTATCATGTCTCCTTGCACCACATTCCATAGGCACTGAATATTACCAGTCACTGCCATAGCAACAGGAAAATGCCAATATTTTCCATGCTTTCCAAGCCGCTAATCATTTTCTTCAGTCTCAAGTTTATTGTTTTTAGCTTAGATATCATAGAATTGCGTAATGCAACATACCTGGATTGATAAGACCCTGAATAAAGTATAAAGATGTCGGTTATAGTTGCCTATGTATTTCCCTTTAAATTGCTTCTGATAACTGGATTTACATCAACGGATCTCTGTACTTTTAACTATTTCTGACTATGCTTGTGAAATTAAGTAGCTTGCATTTTTCAGGAAGATTTAAAGATTGGATTTTCATGAAAGTTGAGGATATTATATAGAAAAAAGATGTTAGTGATAACTTACTGTTGTTGAATGTGAATCTTCTTAGCTCTATTTACTAGTGTTTTTGCTTGTTCTACCCTAACATTTAAGTGCTATGTTGTTATAGGATCCTGCATACTATATTCTGAAAGAAGATGATTCACCTTGCATTTTTGGCTCCATCGAAAAGCAAAGGTGGTCATATGCCTGTGCAAAGCAATTAATTGAAAGGCTTATATATGGTGATTATCTTTTCTATCAATGTGGTTGCTTTTAAGATAGAGCGCATTGTCTGACTTCATTTCTGAAATGGTTAAAGGTGAGGGTGCGGAAAATGGGCTGGAGTTCACCATTGTGAGACCTTTCAACTGGATTGGGCCCAGGATGGATTTTATTCCTGGTGTTGATGGTCCAAGTGAGGGTGTTCCCAGGGTCCTTGCATGCTTTAGCAATGTTAGTGCTTTTTACTATCGATTTCAAACCTATATAGCTCGTGCTGATTGTGGCAGTTCTGTTGGAATCTATTCTGATGTTCTGTTCTGTTTCTTTCAGGCTCTCCTCCGTCATGAACCACTCAAGCTTGTGGATGGTGGTCAATCTCAGAGAACTTTCATTTATATTAAGGATGCAATTGAAGCTGTTCTCTTGATGATTGTATGTACTCTCAAATGATTTCTCATCTCTCTGCTTCCAGATATTCTGTAGATAATGGAGAAGAATTGCTGTGTATCTTTTGTAGGAAAATCCAGCCAGGGCCAACGGCCAGATTTTTAATGTTGGCAACCCTCACAATGAAGTTACAGTCAGACAACTTGCTGAGATTATGACTGAGGTAGGACAATTTTACTGAGATGCTTAGACTTTCTGCTAAAACAATCGGAAGATACTGAAGTCAATACCCCGCATAACAGGTCTATTCAAAAGTAAGTGGAGATGCTCCTTTGGAAGTACCAACAATTGACGTCAGCTCCAAGGAATTTTATGGGGAAGGATATGATGATAGTGACAAGAGAATCCCTGATATGACTATTATCAATAGACAACTGGGTATTGCCTTGAGCTATATCTTCAACCTTTTCTACCTTTATTAGATTAGACCCTAATGTAAATTTGAGATTTGTTGATTGTATTTGTTATAGAATGGAATCCGAAGACATCCCTGTGGGACTTACTTGATTCAACTCTCACGTATCAACACAAGACGTATGCCGAGGCGGTTAAGAAGGTTATGGCAAAGCCTACATCTAGTTGAGCGAGTTTGCTGGTTGAAAGACTCGACGAGGGTTGTCTTCAGCAGGTGCTACTAATTCTTTTCCAGGAAAGATTTATATATATACGCAACAATTTTTTATTTTTTTTTTGTGTTTTGTGGGTAGCTGGGGAGTATGTCTTTTTCAGTTATTAATCTTCAGAAGATGTTTAGGATCCTATTTAGGCAAAGTATATGTTGTTAATTTAATGTGTAACTGAGCTTGGCCTTACGTTAATACTAGTTTCCTCTACTTCACTGGAACTTTGCTTGTTATTCCTCCATTTTGTGGAATCCATTGCAGGTGTTATATTCGAATTGTTGATCCTATCAACCTAATGTTTATTGATCATTAATTGAGCTTGTAAGCGCTTCATTCTTTATAGAGTTGAACTGTGAGCCATATTTTGTTTAATTTAAAAAAGGTACCAACTTTCTTTGATATTTTAATTTGAATTATACGAGTTTTGAACACTAAATTAAAAATTTTAAAAGATTATGTACTAAATTAAAAAATATTTTAAAATATGTTATTTCTATTATTAAATAACAAAAAAGTTGAGGAGAGTAAGATGAGGAAATAAGCTATTGGGCTATGATTGTCATATTAAACATCAATTTCTTATTTAACTAAAATCTTTTTGTAGAAAAGATCTACTTAAAAATCACAGCAGATTCTAAGAGATTAATGAGTTGTAATTTATGCATAAATTACAGGCTCAGTCAACTCCATGAAATAGGAAAATTAGTTGTATGATTTTTTTTTCCTTTTTTAGCATCTTTACTCACTAGATTTATTCACTAGATTTATTCATACTTTGGTAGTCAATCTAAGGTGTATGAATTGAAATTGAAACTCGGGGAAATTAGACAAGGGGGAGACAATGTCACCAAATACCTCAATATGAAGAAAAAGACTATGGCAGGATGCAGATGTTTTCAACGACTATGAAAGGAAATGTTTGGATGATTACAAGCACCACAGGAAAATGGTGGAAAATGATCGCATATATAAATTTCTTGCCGGGATGAATATAGAATTTGACGAAGTAAGGGGAGGATAATTGGTCGTGCTCCTCTTCCTTCACTTGGAGAAGTATTTGATGAAGTTCGAGGGGAGGAAAGTCGTCAAAGTGTTATGCTTGGTAAGAAGGAGTCCGGTCCATCAATTGAAAATTTTGGCCTGGTTGTAGCAGATTCAAATGCAAGCAGAACAGAACACACGCATGAAACAGCCATCAACTAGCATAGAGCAGAGGACAAGCCATATGTATGTTTGGGATTTCTGCAATAAAACTCGCCATACATCAAATTTGCAAATATCCTACCGAAATTAATGCTGGATTGGATTTTGGTATAATATTGTACAGATATCAGTCAATATTGGATATCGTTTTGAGAAAATTTTTAGATTTATGAAATGGTCCTTAAAATTTTTAAAATTTGCAAAACAGTTCATTAATATATTGTACAGTTGTACTCTATATTTTACAAGTTTACATCAACCCTGTTTCCAAATCTCATAATAATAAATAATAATCACAATTAATATGAAATAATAATAATTTTTAAATATTTCATATATAAATAATAACCACAATTAATATAAAAAGATAATTACCATCATACAAATATAAAATTAAGAATAATACAAAGTATTTAAAATATTACAATAAGACAATTTCATCATTTTAATAAATAATAATTACACAAAACATCCAATAAAAAGAATAATAAATATCCTTAAACAATTTACAAAAAGTGTTCATGACGAAGAAACAACCAAGTAGAAGTTAAACCTGAAACAAAAACATTTATAGTTACATTACATATATAGAACTTAACATAAACATCAAATATAAGTAAAATTAAAAGAAGAGGAAAAGCAAAAACGTGAAACAAAATTCAATCGTCAATGAGAGGATACCTGCTATAACTGCATTGACCTTAGTTATCATTTAATATAAAATCATCATCATTGAGAAGAGATTCATCATCATTATCATTTAAATTTAATGCACCAAGTGACATGTCAATACTTTCTCATCTAAGATTATCTTCCAAGTCATTGATACCAAATTCGATTCTTCAAAAACCGCCAAAAGATCCATATTATCAATGGAAATTGGATCAATTGAACTACCTGTGCTATTAAGATTCCTAATAAACAATTAAATTTTAATTATTAGAAAATTATAAGAAATTATATCGAAATTAATAATGATAATAACATACCTTTCCCGAATCTTTAAATTGTAACGAACAAAAATTAAGTCATTCAACCTCTTATGCTCCAATCTAATCCTTTTCTTTGAGTGGATAAATTCAAATGTGTTCCAGTTTCATTCACAGCCTGTTGCATTCACACATTGACTTAAAATCCGAATTGCAAACCTTTTCAATTCTAAAACACCATTTCCGAATTGATCCCACCAAAAAATTAGAAGTCATAAGATAAGAAAAGTAGTGTTATAAACAAAATAAAGTAAGAAAAAGTAAATAACTAATACCTGGACAAAGTTTTCCTCTTTGTCGAATAGCAATCGACATTTCAAAATTCCCATAAGACAACCTGTAAAGCTCCATTTGTGAGCTTAAAAGATCTTGCATCGCGTCACTGTTAACAGTTGTTATAATAGTTAAAAGCATTCCTCTATTAACTTCAATCTGCTTAGTAAGATCCAGTTTAAAATAGACATTAGGATTCAAAAAAGCTCCAGCTACAAACAATGGAGAAGAAAGTTATTTTTCCTTTTCTCTCATTAGTGATTGAAAGATTTGGCGTGTATAAAGAAGCCCTATGTTTCAGATTGGCCTTGATTGCTTCCGTCGCTCTCTCCAAGACATTAAAAATATAACCCATTATTGGCTTTTCTTTACTATTAGCCAAGCGAAGCACCCTCACCAAAGACTCACAAACTCGGATAACAAATTGACATTGAAACCAAAATTCTCCATCTTCTAGTATAATATTACAAACATCCACTCCATCATTAGACCTATTATGCTAAGATGCAATCCATTTATCAATTGTAAACATTTGTCTTAACTCTTTATTCATCGAAACAAAATACTGAAGTGATAAGAAATTTGTTGCAAATCTTGTCATAATACGACGATACAAATTCCTACCATTGTTAAACTCCTTTCTCATCAAATTCAATACATATGCATAATTATAAATGGACTTTGTCACCTTTTTAGCTTTCTGCATAGTCTCATCAATAATAAGAAAATACCTAAGATCTCCTATATTCTTTAGCATTAGGTCAATGTAATGTGCAATACAAGGAGTCCAAAAATATGAATTATACGTATTCTGTAACATTTTTTCTGCCACTTTATAAGCGGAATAATTGTCAGTAATAAACTGAATATTATTTTTCGGCCTTACATCATTCACAACTTTATCAACTATTGCAAACAAAGTCTCGGTATTTATAATAAGGCCAGATGCATCAATATATTTCAAAAATATAGAGTCATTTGTAGAATAAACCAAAAATTTTATAATAGGCTCTTGTCTTTTATTTGTCCAACCATCGCACGCAATTGAACATTCATGAGTACCCCAATTCACTCTTCTTTCAGCCAAATAACTTCCAATTTCAAAAATAGAGCAACTCAAAAGTTTACCTCTTAAATCAGCAATCGAAAGACCTTTGTATCATGGACCATAAGAGGTTATTGCATCCGTCATAGGTTAATAATAATAAGACTGAGAAGCCCTGAATGATGAACCTGTATCATATCACCATCTAGCTATTGTCATATCGATATTGTGAGTCGCATCTCTTGATTGCATTGGACTCCAAATTGAAGGTTGGGCTCCAAGAGTTTTCCGTAGTGCAAAGAAACTAGTCACCTGCTTTCTTCTCTTCATCACATCTGGCTCAGGTACTTCTTCTTAAGCCTGAGATGGAACATTACCAGTACCAGTACCAGTATCACCACTTCCATTACCACTTCCACCTTCAACATTTCCAAAATTACCACGAAAATTAGAAAACAAACTTCACTACCAATTTCAAAATTCAACATTTTCCTTCTATCTCTCTCATATTGATATTCATCAAGCGATGCTTTCATCTACTACTTCACTTCATAACTTACTTTTTACCAGGTTCCACATGTCATTTAATCCCAACTAAATGATTTTTTAATCGGGTGATTCCTCCACCTTTCAAATTCTTGTTACAAAACAAGCCAATAGTATGGTTTCTCATACAGGCAACCTGTAGCATCCCACTCCTGCAAGACCCGAACCTGACATGGATGGTGATATCCGAGTCCGTACCCCGCAAGGGTGACGTGCTAATGCACTCAATCATTCAAAAGTTAGTATAATTTTTTTTCTTTCTCTTGAAATCACAAGCACACACTATGCGGAAGCCAATCATCACATACAGTCAATAATAATTTCAATGGCCATTTGGGCCCTTTCACAAATACAAAGCGCTTAAGTCAGTTTGACTTTACAAATGACTTAATCACTTGTACAAAAGTTCATAATACACAATTTTATACAAAAATAAGAAAACACTAATGCAGACGCGAACTGATCCCGACCTCTATCATTCACTTGTATGCTGTAGCTATACTCCCGTTGGCCTAATGGGGTATTCTTCTAATCCTGAAATATATTTGCAAATTTTGGGTGAGTTTTGTGAACTCAATGAGTGACCATCATCGATGGCTCACCCAATCATATAACACATTATTTCACATTCACATAAATTCACATTTCACATTCAATGGATGTCGATCTTATAATGCTACATGCATGAGACTCACCTTCGTTCTTATTGTTGTGACTGAGTGCCCGTCACTCACATATACAGAATACTGGCCTATAGGCTCAGTCAGAACAGAATATTGACCCGTAGGCTCCATCACATCACATAATCACGGAGCATAGCTCTACATGAAAGCGCTTCATACAGGCAACACAAGTCATAACGCCTTTATATTTCATGCATTCATGAGATGGAATGCATAACTTACATTGCATGCTCTCACTCAGTCATAATCACTTATCATCGGACCGTAGCCCGGCATTCAACATATAGTTGAGCATTCACACTTTCACTTGCATGTAATGCACATTCCGAAAACACTTAGTTCATCTTATTCACATATAATGAGCACTTCAATAATTCAGATCAATCATCACAATCATCGAACCTTCTGTCCGGAATCCAAATACAATCAATCACATTCATCATACAGAGATCAATGTATACAAAATTCAAATAAAGCAGACAATGAAGTGGGACCATCTAGGTCTACTCACAGTACGCTCCAGATTAGCATTTTCTTTCAATTTCTAAGAATGCCTGAATGCGGACACTTGACCTGCACAACCTTGATTCTTAACCAAATGAAGAGTTCTTTAGCTCAATTGGAAGCTCTTTTCTTTCTCTATTTGTTTCCTTTCTTGATCAACCCCAAAATCTCTCTTGTAGCTAGGGAAATTGAAACCCTAGCTTGTTTCTCTTCTTTCTCATGACATTCTCTCTCTTTTCTCTAGAATTTCCAATTTTCTCTTCTAGGTCCTTCCATCCACGTGTATCTACTCCATTTATAGGCAAGACAACACTTCTTCTTCCAATTATTTCCTTAATGATTGAGAATTATCTCATTTGCCCTTCCAATTATGCCTTATATCTTTTACACATAAGTGTCTTACCAAAAGCACCCTTGCACATTCTTGTTGAGTCAAAATGAATTTACATATATATGATTTTGATGAATAACAAAGAAGTAAAAAGCAGACGCAGAAAGAAAAACAGATGGAGAAGTAAAAAGCAGACGCAGAAAGAAAAGCAGACGAAGAAAGAAAAGCAGACGCAGAAAGAAAAACAGACGGAGAAGTAACAAGCAGACGAAAAAAGAAAAGCAGACGAAGAATTCAAAAGTAGACCCAAATATCAAAAGAAGACGAAGAAATGAAAAAAAACAGACGAAGAAAGAAAAGCAGACGCAAGAGTCAGTTTGAGTTAGTTACAAAACTCAACTGATTAACCGTTTCTTTCAAGATTC
>JAOTIZ010000202.1:3967159-3986074 GCA_027123425.1 Erythroxylum panamense | reverse complement strand
TAAACCCCTTTTATTCTCTTCTTGTAACTAACTCTCATATGACTCACCTAATTTCCCACTTTACCCTCACCTATAGCCTGTATTGCCTTATTTCGTATTCCCCCTCTATTGCTATATTGCTGCTAGACTCAACAATGAGCAATATTATTCACTTAACATGGCTGTACAACCCATTGTTATTCGAAACGCAGAATAATTGAGAAGTACTAGAGAGAATATTTTGATAAGGTGATGCTCATTCCTGTAATTGAGGAATAAAATAATTTACTATTTTACTCATCTTTTTTTTTTTTTGTAATCTATTTGTTAGGTCAGATTTGGATTACAAATATTGATGTTGTTATCAATAGATGGAACCTTTTGCCACTTTGAAGCCTGATGTAAGAGTGATTAAATCATTGTAACTAGTCACTCTGATAGATTGAGATAGTGTGTATTCCTAGGTCCAAGGAGTTTTGTTTGTTCTTTTGAGTTGATTGCTGTTAACATATACACTTTTACCTTTTGAATTCATTATTTTTTTGGTCATAAGTTTAGTGGTCAAAGTGTGGATGGTGCAGTATCCTTCTCACATTTATATTTGCTCTCTAGAGTTAAAAATTCCATGTTTTGATGGAGTTAATATGACGAGTATCTTGTGGAATTGTAGTATACTAATGAAATGCCTTTGCAGAGAGACAAATGAATAAGTACATCTTTGGAACCAGTTGTGTCTGTTGTATATTGACTGTTTCATGTATAATATTGTTTGTATAAATGCTTTTGATGCTACTACCACACTGCTGGTTTTGTATAGTTTGTATGTTTTGGATTGTGTGTTTTTGTCCAGTGGGTGTTTTGGAGACCATGATTTCCCCTATACTCACTAGAGTCTTAATGAACTTCCACTTACTCTACAAAGAATGTTGTGTCTGGTCAATTCTCTTTTCATGTTGAAAATGTGAAATTGGTTTTTAAAGGGTTCCAAGTGTAAGCACACATAAGGAACTTTTTACTCTTTTTTTTACCCGATGCAGTTGACATTGTTCTGCTGGACTAATTAGGTTAGTAATTTCTGAATTCTCTTTGTCTGTCATTACAGGTTATATTTTGTATTGCATTTACCTCCACAACTTTATTGATCCACTTTTTTTTGTATAGTTTTCTATTGACATTGCAGTGTGTCCACTCTTATATCACATACATTCTTGCTTGTGTTGTGTGGATTCAGCCAACTTAAATATAACATCTGAAGAGAATTTTTTAACTCGATAAAGCAATTACTGATTGCAACGTTTATGGTTAATCAGGGTCTGACTCCTTATGAAAAGAAGAAATATGTTTGGAAGATGCTATATATTTATATGCTGGGTTATGATGTGGATTTCGGTCACATGGAAGCTGTTTCTTTAATATCGGCACCAAAGTACCCAGAAAAACAGGTATTTTTCTTCCTCGTGTTTTCTGAAATCATCTGGACTTCTAGGGCTTCCTGGAATGCTCTATTGCTATTGCAACTAGTGGTTGTATTGTCTTGATCACCTGATATAAACCTATTCACCACATATTTTCTGTTTTTTTTGTGTGAAAACTATTCACGTGTACGAATGATTGGTGATAAGGCAACTTTTGATTGGTAGATGATGATTTAGGCCTTAAAGATCTTTTCCGATGGTATGGTTGAACTATCATGTTGTTATAGGGGTTTGATTTTCATGCTTGGAGAGATTATAATGCTTAAATGTTCAACGTAATTCCCTCTTATTTAATACTTGAATTGGAAAATTGTTCAAACTGTTCTGCTTATATTGCTGCTACTTCCTGCAGGTTGGCTACATAGCGACATCATGTTTGCTCAATGAGAACCATGACTTTTTGAGGTTGGCAATAAATACAGTACGGAATGATATCATTGGTCGAAATGAAACCTTTCAATGCTTGGCATTGACAATGGTATGGCAGTAGGAATCTCTTTTACTTTGTGGGAGATGTCTTTATTTTTGTTATTAAGTTATTATGTATGAGTTGCTTAACAAGAGTTCTACCTTTAGTTTGTACTGTCACTTGGCAGTTTAGAATACCACTTTTCTGATCTGAGATGCAGCTGAAATGTACTAAGCATGGTTTGAGGAGTAACATTCTTAGCCATAAAGTAAAATTTCCCTATGTATTGGTTGGTAGTCTGATGTTTCCCTATAGAACATGAGCATTGCCTATTTGTTTCATGCAGTTGTAGTGGCTGGATGGTTAGAAACATTATGGTATAACAATTGTAATCAATTAATTTTTAAATAGTATATTTTAGGTTGATACATGCGTACTAGTACATCTTAGATTACAATAACTAGCCATCTGTTGTTAGTTTTTCCCAAAGCAAAAGGCTTCCCACGTACTGTTGGTTAGAAGACGGGGTGCTCTGGCATTGGTAAAAGACGATCTGGAGAATATTGATCAAGTCTCTGTTATGTTCAATAATAATGCCAGTTTTTGCATTTTCTAAAGCTACGCAGGTTACTTTCAGAATGTAAAAGCTTTTTGTTTAACATTTTGAAGCCATGATATTAGGCAACATTCATGTTATCAAGTCTGATCACTAAAAAAGTTGGGAAAAGCTTTGGAATTTTCTGGTTGATGTCAGTCCCTTTCTGTTTGTTTCACAATGTGTCATCTTAAGATTTTCATTAGAACTTTGCATGACATGATTCCAAATTCAAAAGAATGCAGTATGACAATGATCATGAATACGAAACATAAGACTTCAGCCATATGCACTGAAATTTCATTTGGTAATTTGTAGGTTGGAAACATTGGTGGGAGAGAATTTGCTGAATCATTAGCGCCAGATGTCCAAAGGCTAGTGGTAAGTTATGAATTATTAGCTTAACATGCAACCAGCTAATATATTATTTGACACAATTTACTCTTTTTCTTGATTCAGATTTCTAGTAGCTGTAGACCCCTTGTGAGAAAGAAGGCCGCTTTATGCCTACTGCGCTTGTTTAGGAAAAACCCTGATGTTGTAAATGTAGATGGCTGGTATGTTTAATTGCTTCATGGTGGCTTTTATATTCCAAACAACTACCTGCATAAATCCAAAATCCACTTTGCCTTGTGTTATAGGGCGGATCGGATGGCACAACTTTTGGATGAACGCGATCTTGGGATCTTGACATCTTCTATGAGCCTTCTTGTTGCTTTGGTGTCGAATAACCATGAAGCTTACTGGAGTTGTCTTCCAAAGTGTGTAAAGATATTAGAGCGACTGGCTAGGAACCAGGATATTCCACAAGAATACACTTATTATGGCATTCCCTCTCCTTGGCTTCAGGCCTGTATCTTTTTGTTCATTATCAATTCTTAAAGGTTATTAGTATAGAAATGTATTACTGTATTTAATCTGGTTTTATTATTCTAGTAGTAACTCTTCTTTTATTAATTATTCTTGGATGTTGTACTGAGCAAGTTATTGTTGTATATATCGTTAATTTAAGTGATGCCATTTGGGTACACAGGTTAAAACAATGAGGGCTCTTCAGTATTTCCCAACTATTGAAGATCCTAACACGAGAAGAGCATTATTTGAGGTCGTACTCTACTTGATGAACATATTTTTATAACAATTGGTTTTTCTGACTTTAATTACAACCAACTTCAAGTTTTCAGGTCTTGCAGCGGATATTAATGGGAACTGATGTCGTGAAAAATGTAAATAAGAACAATGCGTCTCATGCTGTTCTATTTGAGGCCCTGTCTCTGGTAAGTTTTCTTTAGCTGTAAATGTCTGGGTGTGAGAACTATATTTGTACTTCAACTTGCATACTTTTCAATATGCTCTACTTATGTTCTTAATTCTTTCCTTTTCTCCCTTTTGACTGTTGCAATATAAGATTTTTGAAATTCAAAATTTTCAAAATATACATACATACATACATACATATATATATATATATATATATATATAAATGAGACAAGCTTTTATCTCAATGTGCTCAATCTGCACTCCCAACGATAATGGAGATGATTGCATCCTGTACCTGTTGTATTAAGTTGATCCTTCAATAATTAATATTGCATCTGTATATAGCATTTTGATGACCTACATGTTGTCTATTGTATATTCCGATCTCTTGACCACAGGTGATGCATCTTGATGCTGAAAAGGAGATGATGTCTCAGTGTGTTGCTCTCCTTGGGAAATTTATTGCTGTCCGTGAACCAAATATCCGTTATCTTGGCTTGGTAAGTCATGGAAAACATTTTATTCTGTGATATTCCTTCCCAACTTATCTTAGTGAGGTAACTCAATATATTTTCTGAACTATAACTTTATTGTTTCATATTTGATGGTTAGGTCTAATTGGTACTCTATATCTGCTTAACTTAACATTACTGTTCACTGTTGCTTTTATGCAGGAGAATATGACCCGGATGTTGATGGTTACAGATGTCCAAGATATTATTAAAAGGCATCAGGCTCAGATCATCGCATCATTGAAAGATCCTGACATCAGGTTAATTTGAAGTATATTGCAGTTTATATACTGTCACCTTCCCTTACTTTCCTGATCCATATTCCAGGTGTGGTTTCTGAGTCATTGATTTGCTATGGAAAGATGTAAAATCTGACCATTTTGAGTGTCAAAACTTTCATGTCAATCATTCCTATATCTTAGCTGTTTTTACGCGTCAGAATTATGTGGCTTAATCTTCTATGGTACAAAATAGTGGATTTGATCAATTAAATGCTGCATTTCATGTTAACCATTATGATGCACTTAGTTTTGCTGATCTAATATTCTTTATCCAGTATTCGACGGCGTGCCCTTGATTTACTTTATGGTATGTGCGATATTTCAAATGCAAAGGACATTGTGGAAGAACTGTTGCAGGTACAAGTAATTTCTTGATGACTTGTTCTGCATAATGAGTGTTCTATCGCAGTGCTGTGAAATTAGAGGTGTGCCTCTGACATTTTTCTGATGTTCAGTATCTCAGCACAGCAGATTTTGCAATGCGTGAGGAATTGTCTCTGAAAGCTGCTATTCTTGCAGAGAAGTTTGCACCAGATTTGTCTTGGTATGAACACTTTCCTGTTGCAAGATATGGGAAGTATTGGACTTAGCACATATAGATACAAACGTAGAACATACACGAGATAGTCACTAATCTAGATTATAAAAAAAAGCATCAACATTTGGACAAAATGAGATGGCAGTGATGTTGGAGAATAGGAATTTATGTCACTTTTCAAACATATCTGCTAGAATACTTGACTGTAATGGAGGTATTGGACTCAGGTCAAGCAGGGGTGATTGGCCTTTTCTGCAGGAATGACCTGACAACATCCTTTTTTTCTACCTTCAATCACCTAACAGCTATTCTCCAGTGGCTGTTAAACTTCCTTTTGATTGCGAACTAACTTGGGTGTTCTTTCTGGGCCACTTACCCATCTCTATATTCATTGTTTCATCTGTTTGTATCAAAGCAGGATAATAACAGTTGTAGTAGGTTAAGCTCATTATTTAGCCTGAGAATGCCAATATGAGATGACTGGATTTTCTCTGTATCTGTAAAAATTTCAAAAGCAGCCAAAGTTAAACAACTATTTCTAGTATTATTATTCTTCAATTAATCATCTACGTGGAACTTTATGGCATTTGTTCAATCATAATTGGTTCGTTGCCAAAACTACTGGTATGTAATGCTGACTACTTTCTACTTCTGACTTTTTTATGATTGCAGGTATGTGGATGTAATCCTTCAGTTGGTTGACAAGGCAGGAGATTTTGTCAGTGATGATATATGGTTTCGTGTTGTGCAGTTTGTTACAAACAATGAAGACCTACAAGTAATTAAGCATACACTATAATCTTCTGATTATTCCTTGGTGTTTTAATTTAGCGATTCTCAATTGAGACTTGAAAATTTGATCAGCCTTATGCAGCAGCCAAAGTTAGGGAGTATCTTGACAAGCCTGCTGTACACATGACAATGGTTAAGGTCTGTCTTTACTACAAACATTTGTTGGTCTTTATGCTGAAGTTAAAATTCATGCAGTGTCCAATTACTGTTTATTTAATGCCTCCGTGGTACAGGTCAGTGCTTATATACTAGGAGAATATGGCCATCTTTTGGCCAGAAAGCCTGGAGGTAGTCCGAAGGAAATCTTTAGCGTCATACATGATAAGCTTCCTACTGTATCGTAAGAGCAATTAACAATTGTCCTTCTCACGTTAAATGTATTGCTTGTGATCAATTCACATATTAAAAGATATGCACTTGTATGCAGTACTTCAACCATTCCAATCCTCCTGTCATCCTATGCTAAGATTTTAATGCACACTCAGCCCCCCGATCCGGAACTGCAAAACCAAATCTGGACCATATTCAACAAGTGAGATTTACCTGTCCTCCTCTCATCTTTAGTTTTTTGGTTTGATATTTAATAATTGTGGAATTATTGGACCTAAGTTCACAATTCTATAGGTATGAGAGCTGCATTGATGTTGAGATACAACAACGAGCTACAGAGTATTTTGCATTAAGTAGGAAGGGTGCAGCTCTAATGGACATATTGGCTGAAATGCCTAAATTTCCCGAGCGTCAGGTAGTCATCAACTCCACAGGATCATTTGAGGATACTGTTACTTTCGTCTGTGGTTGAACTCTTGTAAATGATTAAATAGTTTGGTTCCGCACTGTTTCTCTAAAGTGTAATAGTGTCTTTGTTGGATCTAGTCTGCACTAATTAAAAGGGCTGAAGATGCTGAGGTTGATACTGCTGAGCAAAGTGCTATTAAGTCAAGAATGCAGCAATATGTGTCAAATGCGTTGGTTGTTACTGACCAACGCCCTGCTAATGGGATGTCACCACCAGTTTCACCTATCGCCAAACTTAGTCTAGTGAAGGTTCCTGACATGACTGGCAATGCGGTTAGATTTCTCATCAATGTAGTTTTTTATTATGTATGTGCTTGAGACTTATGAAATACCTGTATTGCTCATTTTTATGATTTGCATTATGCAACCTACCAGGAGGAAGTTTCAGCAGATCAATCCTCAACACAACCAAATGGGACTTTGACTAGTTCAGCAGATGTAGTTGGTGACCTTTTGGCTATTGAAGGTCCTCTGGCAGTTGAGGTCCACTCTCAGCGTATTGCAGTCTCTGGAGTAGAAGGTGTTCCAGCTGAAGCAGATGGTGCAGCTATTGTACCTATTGGAGAGCAAACAAATTCTGTTCAGGTACTTAGCTTGTTGATCCTTTTTGAGAATTCCATTATTGTTTCCTTTTTCAAGTGATGATGCAGCTCTTACTTTTGGAAATTCTTCAGATTTTAGGAAATCAGATTGTTGGAAAAAACCTGTGAACAGCTTTGATCAGTATCAGTTGAACTTACCTTAGGACATTGATTCACTTCTAACTATCTATTTTCTTTTGAATACTTTCAGCCAATTGGGAATGTTAATGAAAGATTTTATGCTTTATGCTTAAAGGACAGTGGTGTTTTGTACGAGGATCCATTCATTCAGGTATTATTTTCTTTCTTTGGTCATTTAATTGTTCTCTTAACTTGTTACCAAAGTCTTGTTATGGTTATTCGTTTATATTGAAGACACAATGCTGTGTCGTATACATTTCTAGTTGGTAGAAACCATGAAATTTTTCTGTCCACTATTTCCAGATTGGTATTAAAGCAGAGTGGTGGGCACATCATGGCCGTCTTGTTATTTTCTTGGGAAACAAGAATACTTCTCCTCTTGTTTCTGTTCAGGCATTAATATTACCTCCGGCACATTTAAAGATGGAGCTCTCCCTAGTACCTGAAACTATTCCTCCCAGGGCACAGGTGAATGTGCTACCCGCTTTATGACAGCAGTTGATAATGTTGTTAACCACCGTTCTTGTGTTTCTTTGTCCCTGTTTTTTTACTAATTCTTTTTCTTTGGTTATGTAGGTGCAATGCCCGCTTGAAGTAATGAATCTTTGTCCGAGCAGGGATGTGGCTGTACTTGACTTCTCCTACAAGTTCGGTACCAACATGGTACTGTACATTTGTATTTTGTGTTACATGTTATTGTAAGGGATTCTAAATCATAGCCTTGAGTTGCAGTTGACTTTTTGGTCCTTTAATTAGGTCAATGTAAAGCTTCGTCTTCCTGCTGTCTTGAACAAATTTCTTCAGCCTGTATCAGTGTCTGCTGAAGAGTTTTTTCCTCAATGGAGATCACTTTCGGGGCCTCCCCTAAAGCTTCAAGAAGTCGTAAGTGTATTTTGCATTATGTTTGATGCAAGTTTTTCTGAGTCTTTTTTATTGCATGACACATTCTGGTTCTTATGATTGGCTATACTGGGTCTAACCCCAGTGGAAGCAAGTTTAAATCAAATCTACATACTGGGATGCTTTATCATCTATTTAAACTAGAACTTTTGTTATCACAATTTTTTGTTTCCTTCCAACTAGAATGTAAGAATTTAATCAACTATGGGTGCTTTCGGAGCAGCATGATAATCTTTTCATCTATTTAGAATGGACAAGGATTCGTAGTTGTCTATCTGTTGTTGTAAACTTAACATTAAAACTCATCTGACAATTCCTATGCTTGGAAATACTCTGTATGAACTAATCTCTTCTGTAAAATTTTCTGAATAATCGTACAGGTTAGAGGTGTAAGGCCACTTCCCCTTCTTGAAATGGCAAAACTATTTAACAGTTTCCGTTTAATGGTTTGTCCTGGGCTTGTAAGTCATCTGATCTAAGTCATTCTAGCAAGCACATGCGGGAATATAGGAAAGATTCTCACTTTTCCTTCTTTGTTTTCTAGGATCCAAATCCTAATAACCTCGTTGCATGCACAACCTTTTATTCGGAGAGTACAAGGGCTATGCTTTGCTTGGTAAGAGATTGGTTTTTGTTCCATTTTATTTGTTTTGCTAAATTATAACTCCTGTGCGTAGGGCAGTATGAGCTGTTATTGGATCTTTTTGGCATTTATGTATTGGGCTTTGGAGCTAGGTCTTGGAGGATGATTACTATTGTTTCCCTCAATTGGAACTTCACCTAAAATTACATATGCAAAGTGAAAATAATCGTGTTGAGTTAGTGCCAAAAATTTTAAGTTGCTGCTGTACAAGTTGCTCTAGTTTTCTTGAATATTTCAACTGAATATTAGTATGGCAATAGAGCGTGAGGTGGATCCTTTTGTACAAAATTTCAGGCAAGAATTGAGACGGATCCAGCGGATAGAACACAATTGCGAATGACAGTTGCATCTGGGGACCCAACACTAACATTCGAGTATGTTTTTGACTTCCAAACCAGATGCACCCTACTATGGACATAACTTTTCCACATATTTCTGAAAGTTTGATGTGCAGGTTGAAAGAGTTCATTAAGGAGCAGTTGGCTAGTGTTCCGATAGCAGCACCGGCACCGGCGGCACCATCTCCTGCGCCTTCAATAACACAGCCGATAGCTCCACATGCGCCATCAAATGATCCTGGGGCTATTCTGGCTGGGCTGCTGTGACATGGAGGAGATTTATGTAAAAAGTTTGTTGAATATACACTTGTACAAACTACCTGATTCTTACAGCTGGCCTACCCATCTTTCACTTGAATTAAAGCAGTGGATCCAGAGTTTCAGGCTGCAAGGGCTGGCGGAATCGAAGGAGTGAGCTAATATCGTGATCAGCTTAAAGAGAGTGGGGTTTCCGAAGGGGTTGGTCGGGATTTTGATAATTCTTTTTGCACAGTTCTAATGTGCTTTAGTTGTAGTTTCTGTTTTGGAAAATTGGGGTGAGGGTTCACTTTCTTTTTCTTTTTCTACCTTTTAATTTTCCCCATATCCAAGTTGGGAGTATTTTTCACATGAAACAAAGTGTAATAGTTTGTATTATTCTATACGATTATCAACGCATTGGAATGAAACAATAGAAGTGAGATTGAGCATTCTTCTTATATATATTCCATTTTTATTAGCCATTTTCACAAATGGCAGCATAATTACTTAAAGCATAAATGACGCATATAAAGATGTTTTCTTCCCTACTAAAGTTTATGACCATTTTGTCACCGTCATTTCCTTAGCCAGTACATTGTGCTCAATTTTTTGTTTTGAACGAGAGAATAAATATTATCTTGAGGAATAATAATCCAAGACATAATCAGACATCTCGATCCAAACATGAAAGCGACTATAGAGAACAGAGTTTTAACAAGAGAGTGGGTATTCCTATGTTTCGAACACCTGATCCAAAAAATAGAGATATTGTCTCTAATATATAGAATATCTTTACAATTTGAAATTATAAAACCAAAATAAAAAAAATTCAAAAGCGTATTAAAGTTCCGAAAAATATTTAAGATTGATTATCATGTTTGTATATGCTGTTCTGTCTTCAGTTATTTTATGTCTTATGTAACATTTTATTTTATTCACTTTTTTCTCTTCTTTGTTTTTTTGGTTAAAAGTATATTTTGAATATCAACACTTAAAACAGAATGTAACTTAACTATAATGTTTTGAATTATTCAAATTGATCTTTAATATTTTTGAAACTTTTAAAAGAGATCTTAAATAGACGGAAAATTTGAAAGAGTTAACTTTTTATTAGTTAAATTTCATGATAGTATTAATGTTTTTATATTTTTAAATAAAAAGTAAACATTATTATTACATAATTATTTTTTAATTAATCAAAAAGTGTGTTCATAGTCACTTTAGAGCAAAGGCAACTCTTTATCTATTATGTTGTAAAAGGCGAAGTTTAAAAGCACTTTTTTTTCTTTGGCAACAAGGACACAAATGGCAAACAAATTGGTTTCATCATGGACAAGGTTACGATTTATAAGGAATCAACATGCCAAGGCTGCCCACTTTATTGTATTAAAACAATATCTCCTCATCTGGAGAAGAAAAGAAAAACACGTAACCAAAAGCGACATTATTGCACCAAAACGGCATTAAAAAAGAAATCTAGGCCTTAAAATTCTCCGGCGATATGAGTGCCAACACTGGAGTTCGCAATTTCCATGCTCTGATCTATGTTATATGAATGAAGATAAACGTACAGCTCTCAGCTCATACTCATGATGACGCTGCCTTCTTACAGTGATTCTCAAGCCATTCCATCGTAACACTTTTTGGCCTCTCCAGAGGCAACCCCAGAGCTCGGTCCCATATCAACTGCATCGGAGAAAGTAATTTAGCCAAGTACCTTATTAATGCTTGGACTGGCTCGCTACTCAGGCCGGTCATGGCGATATTGGTGTCACTTATTTTGATATTCTACCTTTAGGGTGCCATACTCTTCTTTTAGAGGATCAGTCGGGGCACAGTTTCTCCCGACTAATTAGTATCTGATGTACTCTTTCCCTTTATGTAAAAAAAAAAGGATGGATAGAGAAGATGGAAGTAGAACAAACCTGGGAACAAATGCCAATGCTTCTTGAGACGCCAAAGAGGACCGTGTAGTACCTGTATGTCGTCAATTTTGAAAAGTGCGATCATCTTCACCTTATGATGCAAGTAAATAGGAACACAATTTAAAGCAGTAAGAGAGGATTATGTTATTAAAGATACCTGGCCTCAGTTAAGCCATAATGGTTCAGCAACACCCCACTGTGAGCATCAACATTGGGCCATGGGTTTTTGACCTGCACGCATAATAAAATTGGATTTTGATGATGCCATTTAGGACTGATCGAAGTAAACCCATTGGCAACAACTGGGGGTCTTGGCAATCCAGTGATTCTACAAGATGATCTTCATGAAAGCAAAAGAACAAGTCACTTACCTTTCCCAGTTCCGTAAGAATTGGAGGTACAACCTCATAAAGCTTTGAAACCTGTTCAAGACGATATTAGTTCAGCTGCTGAAAATCAAATGTTTATAGCAAAAGTTGTTCTGCAATCAGAGAAAAATGACAACCAGCTGGAAAAGTGGATCATCAGGTAAATGTTTTAATGCAAACTCTCTCTGGCAAGTATATCTTGGATCAGTTTTACGCAAAACTCCATGACCAAATCCTGGAACAACCTGCCAATTGATTTAACAAGGGAAGAATTATGCAGAATGCATCGGTAGTTGGGAAGTGAAAATAATGATCTAAATTACAGAAGTGTAAGAATGTAATAAGCAATGCAAACTACAAATGCAAACAAAATATGCAACCATAATGGCTTGCGGTAAAAGTGCTGAAAAACCTTGGGCAATTATGATTCTGTTTTGTACTGACGAAGTGAAGAAAATTCAAGGTTTTGTTGTGCATTTAGCGAAAATATAATTGAAATGCAGTACATTACCTTTCCACCCTTCAGTGTTTTCCATACATAATCTTTCAGTTGCTCTTTAGTTATGTTCTCTCCACATTCTTCCACTACAGACTTGATCCAAAGTAGAACTTCCTACATTTGCATATATAGATAATCAAGACAAGATGGTAACAACAACTTGTGACAGAGATAATATATCCATGCAACCAATCGACAGTGTTGAAGTGCTTTGCTTTTTTCTATATTTAAGTGGTGAACCAAATAAAACATAAGAAATACACAAGATCAGGATGAACAAAACAAGAATATAGAAGAGGGACTTTTGGGTTGCAAAAGCAGGAGCCAGGTTTGCATCCTTTTATCTCTACAAAGGCATTATACAAGTTAATGTGAAATCCACAATAAGATACTGTTAATACTAAAAGTTCAGAGTTGCATAATATTAGAGAAATATTAGAATTTCACATTTATAGACAAACATACGCGCAATTGTTAAATGTTGTCTAGCATGTACAAATGGAGGAGGGTTCCAAAAGAAAAAGAACGAAACAGAGAGAGAGAGATCATATAATACCTGATTAGCCAGGCCATGAAGGGGCCCAGCCAAACCATTCAAAGCAGCCGCAAATGAAAGATAAGGGTCTGAAAGTGCACTAGCTACCTGAAAAATTGCATAAGAATAACATAAAGCAACATGTTGGAATAATCTCTTCCGTTACCACACCAACCCCTTCTTTACTTTAGGGCTTTCAATGAAATTGAATTTTTGGAATTTGGGTAACTTACCAGGTGGCCAGTATGAGCACTGACATTTCCACCTTCATGATCACTACAAAATATTTTCCAGAATAAGAAAGTATTTGAATGGAAAAACACATATATTTCCAAATCAGTAGAAACAAATGGTCCATACTGAACCCATCTTTCAGTATCTATTACCCATTTTTGAGAAGATAGGATATTGTACCTGTGGATGGTCACGTAAAGTCTCATAAGCTCCTGCATCTGAGGACTATCAAATCCCAACATATGCGAGAAATTTGCGCCATAATCCAGAGAGTTATCAACTGGAATAATGCTCCCATTTTTGTGTATTCTTTAAGCAACAGAGGTGCAGGTCAAAAGCCACAAATAAGTTCATTTGGGAAAATACAAGTAGTCATACATCAACCTTAATGACAATCAAAAGGCTAGCAATGACATGTATGACAAAGAAAGGTACAAGGAGTATGAAAACAAAGTGATGGACATGCCAAAGCAAGAGTGTAGGTATCCAAGTGGCTAAAAGCAGAGAAATTACTCCAAAAAATTGAAAAAAATAACAACAGCTTCAAGTTTCATATATTACAACAAAATTCTCACAAAACGGAATTCATCATCATATCATATGGCTTGGTTCCAAAGAACAATTTTATCAACTGTCTGAATCTTAGAAAGAATTAATCTAAGGCCACGGGGCCACATTGTGGATATTTGAGCTGATATAATTCTGCTTTATCCAATATGCTGTAGAGAAGGAATTACCTAATGCTATTTCTTTATCAATCTAATAGGGTCATGAGAATATTTTTAAATGAGCAATACTAAAAAAATAGTTGGCCAACATAACAATAAGATTGCTTTGGCTGCGATGTGTTTTAGTAAGATTTTTTCTCTCACTCATGCCATAATTAAAACAGCAAATGGAGGATGATATGCCTTAATCGGTCAACAAGAACTGCATTGGGATTGGATGTTCTATAAGAAGCTGGGGAATTCAAACAAGTTTTAGAGTTCATGAATCATTACTACAAGTAAATTCTTTTGAGTTTCATAGATTTCATTTTCTTTTTTCTTTCTAATATACACTCCTTTGAGTTCATTACTATTAGAGTAATACAGGATCCGTTCTTAAGTCTCACCAAACAACTTAAACATTTATGTTGAAAGGTTTCTTGACATGATATCAAAGCCTTGTGTGTCCAAGAGACTTCTAATTAAAGTTGTGCCACCCTCGTATCTGTTGGACTTGTGATTTGTTGTATTTGTCCATGTATCGTGTCAGTGGCCATGTTGGAATAATTTGTAATCCATTCCTGAATCTCAACCAATAGCTATATGGTTTCTTAACAGTTACTTTTACTATGTTTTATGTCTAAAGATAAGTTTTTTTAATTAAAAATTTTAAAAGTATATAATCCAACTTGTATTTTACGATAATACTACATCACTAATTGGTTTAATCCAACTTGTATTTTGCGACAATACTACATCACTAAATGGAATAAAATCACACCTCAAACTACTGTAATCACCACCATAAACAAAAGTATGATCAAACAAGGCATAAAATTGTCAACTAACCTTCTATAAACATATGAAGCAATCAACGGGAGACGAGCAATCAGATTTAGAGAGTCTTCAAATGTAGGCTCCCAGTACCTAAAAGTGTTACCACATTTCAGTGCTTTAAGAAATGATTGAAAGTTGAATTATTAGCAAAAACATCATAAAAAGGAAGACTTACTTTGATTTGTGAATTCCGTTGTCATATGCCTTTTGAAATTCACTTTCAACCTGAAGGATAAGAATGAAGCGATAAAAAGTTGTCAAGTTTGCACCAACAAACAACACTTTTAGGTACTGGAAAGTTGTCAACTAAGCCCTCTCATGCCTTTTCATATGTCTTATATCGTGAAATCATCTTAGTTACAACACTTCCACAAGACAGTACTAGAAACACCCGACTATCTTCTTTGTAAAAGCAGAGTCAGAGAACACATCCTTTAGAAATTTACAAGGTATGAAGTTAAAAGGTCTCATCAAGCTGTCTTAACCATAATCAGTTTATCACATCAAAAATCTGATGGGATGATGCTTCTAATCAAGGTAGGAAGTATAGGGCATTTATCAACCTGAAGGGCCATAACACCAGTCGCAAACTGAGTCATTGGATGAGCCTTGACAGGTAGAGCATCAATAGCCTTATACACATAATCTGCAACCAAAAGCAAGAACATAAATTGTGGGTAAGGCTAATTTGCTGATCATCTCAATTCAGTAACACAACTAAACTTAGCTCACAAGATTAAATATATAGAGGAACTCAAAGTTGAGCTCCTGACGTAGGCTTTGACATGTGCTAGAAACATCTGAAGAAATCGATAGCGTCATATAAACAGAGTAAAAAACCCAGATGCACAAACCTTGAACGGTTGCACGGTTACGTAATTCCTTTGACAAGGAATCAACCTGTCCTTTGCTAGGTACCTAGTTTTCAAAGGAAACAGAATTTAGTAAATGTAGGCAAGGACACAATTCAAAAGACAACAAGAGACAATAACTTTGTCAAAATTGGTGTCAGTTACCTAAATTGTTCTCACCTTTCCAGTCAAAAGAAGCCAAAGAAGACCTTCAGGCAAAGGTTCTCCACCAGGTTTTGCTGCTGGTAATACTTCTTGGCATTCAGGAATAGAAAGTCCCCTGAAGCGAATTCCCTGGGAGAACGTAAACAACCTTTTACTTTTATAATGAGATTCAAATGGCTACCTTAACATAAACAAAGTTAATGATTAGCATACCTCCTCTGGATCAAGAAGCGAGGTTTCCCATAGTAGTCCTGTCATTCCTCTCATCCCACCGAGTACCTTACCAATTTTGTTGCAAACGAAATTCATAGAGTTATATAGTATCCTAAGCTACTGATTTTCCCTTCTAAATTCTTTCAAATACCCAGGATTGAACTAAAGTAATACTTCACTAAGGTATAATATGGGCACATGGAAAGAAAACTAATGCATACCATGTCAACAGTAATATTTCCCAATTGAACTTTTCCACATTCTGTCTTGATTTTTTTCAGGCGCTCCTGCAACAGTGTTAAAAAACAAGAAATTAGCTATTCTTCTAGCATTTCAGAAATATAAATGAATTAGGTTAGTTTTGGTTGAGAAAGGGCCTAATTTTCATTCATGATCCATCAATATTAATAAAATAGCTTATTAACGAACTAGAGGAAACTAGATCGATAACCAGAGAACAAGTTCTTGTGCAGCTCTAGCTAAAGCTGCTCCCCCAACAAAACCCTTGCATTCTTCTGAACCAGACCAAAATCTTGACCATATACATGCCCAAAAAACTTTGACCTGGTTCATACCTCGATGATAGATAGAAAAAGCGTTCAAAGCACAACTGACTTTAGATCATTTAATTAGAATTCAAATTTGCACCAGAAGGGCAAGTGCTTCGTACCTGTTGCTCTGGGATCAATTCCTTCAACTGAGAATGAAGGTCCTACAAAGGAAAGAAATCAAAGGTTACAAGAAATATCAGATAAAACTTCGAGAAATAATCAAATGATTACGTTCACAAAAATATAACAACAGAAAAAAAAATGGAAAACAAAGGACGAAAAAAGTGACAACAAGGTCAGAAGAGCTCTGCGTTTGAAGCCATCTCACAGAATTGCTGAGGTTGGATTGTTGAACCTGTAATTCACAATAACGAAGATTATACAGAGTTCAACCAAAGGCTCCTCCTACTCGTACATATTTATTTACTTCGATCTTGTGTGCGAGCGTGTATGCATTCACTTCCGGTATAATCTGGAAGAACTTACAGTAGCACGGGAACGCAGTCTAGAAGCAAGCAGAGAAACGCTTCTAAAGAATACCATTTCTCACTTCAACTGCAAATCAAATTTGAAACAGAAATTTCACAAAGCTCGTCTGGATCTCAAATCTGCACTATTTCCAAGTTATTCACTAAACTAAAATCTGAATACCAAAATATAAACATACGATCGAAACAAATCTACGAGTGAAATGAAAAACAAAGTGAAAAGGACTCACCTCAAATGAGACGTTTGAAGGAGTGACAAGTGCAGCAGAGATGCGGAGAGCTTGAGATCAGAGGAGAATGCGACTTTAAAGCTTGGAAGGACACAGGTTGCAATTTAACGAATTTGTATAATAGTGATTACCGTGTCAGACTTCGATTCTTGAACTTACACACGTACGTACTAACAACGCCAAATTTTTTTTAAAGACAAAAATTATTTTCAAGTGAAAATTTACAATAAAATACATTTGAAACGTTTAAATTAGATTTTAAAATTTTAAAATAAATTTAAATAAAGAAAATTTTTTGACAAAATAAAATATTATTTTATATTTTTAATAAAAAATGAATCCTCTTTTACGTAATTGAAATTTATAAATTAATAACCTTTATGTTATTACTTGGTAATTATACATTTTACACAATTAATTCTCATTTGCAATATGGGATATTGCAATGAAACTTAATTTTTATTTTTAAAAATAAAAATAATATTATGTTAATATTCACGTGATATTTAATTAATAAAAAATTAATCCGGTTAAATATTTTATCCATTTAAAATCTGTAATTTAAATATTTTAAAAACATTTGAATTTAATCTAAACATCTTAATATAATATCATCTATTTTATATTATAAATATTAAGATTCAAATCGTATTTTGAGTTTATTTTTAATTAGGAGGCTTCAAACTTAAATCTAAAATTTATCCGATTAAGTCAAAGTCACGTGTTATTATAAAAAGATATAAGGAATAAAATTATTTATAGATTAAATTAAGACAATTTGAATTATTAAAATTAAAAATTAAATTAAATCTTTCACTTTTTCTAGATTTAAAATTTTAATTTGTTTCCACTTTAAAATTATGAAAAAGATAGTTGATATTTATTCTCTATAAGTTTAATTTTTAAAAATGATAAATAGATGAAAATATAAATTTATAATTTTAAAATAAAATAATTAATTGTATAAAAAAGTTGAATTTTATAATTTAAAATTTTAAAGATAATAATTGATTAATTCTTGATTTTTACAAGCTGGATTAAATTTGTCCGTTATATTTGTAAAAACTAAAGTCAACCTGACAAATTCATGAGGCTCTAAATTTTGAATGGAACGACTTTTCGTTTATACGACCTGCCTACCAAATTGTTCATAAAAGTCGGACGCCGACATTTCGTAAATAAAAAGAGAAGTCAGCCGGCAACAGAGACGATGAAACCTGAAAGAGCAAATAGAATGAGGTAAATATATGAAAAAGTTTAGAACCAAAATGAGAAATAGATAAAATAGATATGTCAGTTGTGATAATGATGTTTAACATCTAATCCTAAAGCTTTTCGGTTATTATGACTTCTTTAAAAATATTATAGGGTTATATTGTAAAGTTAGAATTAACTACTGATTTGCGTAAATTAGTTTCCCTTTGTCTTTTTTTAATACAAAGGAAAGAAAAACAAAAACAACTGTTTCACAAAACCTAGATCTCTACTAACGAATAGTTCTACGGTATAAAGCTCCATTCATGTCTCGGTATAGTGCATCTAAAATGTTCGGTGGAGACTCCTGAAGGATATGCAAACCCTGCTCTGTTGAAAAGGTTGAATGAGCCAATTGATTAGTACATTGATTCCCGTCTCGATGTGTATGCTTTAGCTGTATTTCTCATGCTCGAAGTATCATTATCACCAAAAAAGAATTCTCAATTATATTCATATATCCTTATAATATATAAATAGATAGGAGTATGCCTTAGTAAGTGCCACATCTTACTCTAATGTTAACATTTTAAGATATTAAGTATTGGATACATTAATCTTAATTAGATATTTAAT
>JAOTIZ010000202.1:3945781-3958103 GCA_027123425.1 Erythroxylum panamense | reverse complement strand
AAAAATATTATCTATTATTAATAGTCTTTTATAATTCCTAACTTATTGAGAAAAATTATTTATTATCATAATAACTTACCTATATATATTTTGGGTGTCTTTTGTTAGGAGGCTGAAGCTGTGGAAACCATCACTTTGGACTTATCTGAGATAATAGAGATGAATTTAAATCCGGAAGTGTTTATGAAGATGCCTAACCTTAGATTACTCAATGTTTATGAAAATGGTAATCGATATCTCTCTCAAGGTCTTGATTGTCTTCCTAATACTTTACAGTACCTTAGATGGGAGAAGTATTCATTAGAATCTTTGCCACCCAATTTTCAACCAAAGAATCTTGTGGTACTTAAATTACCAAACAGCAACATCAAACAATTAAGGAAGGTACGAAAATTTTATCCTACTAAATAACTTATAAGTTTACTATATTAAAAATTGTAATTAATACTATATTGGATTAATTAATCCTTTTGTTATTTTTGTTAATTGCAGGAAGATTCTTTATTATCTCAAATTATTGTTAATAGTTTTCGGAGATTAACGACCCTACGTTTAAGGAATGAAAGCATAACTCGTCTTCCAGAAGGTATAGAAACTCTCAAAATTCTTGATCTTTGCGGTTGTTCAAAATTGAATAAATTTCCAAAAATTTCAAGCAATATAAAGGACTTAGATTTAAGTCAGACTGCTATAAAAGAGGTGCCTTCGTCATCAGTTGAACTCCTAAGCGAATTACAGTACTTAAAGATGGAAAATTGTAGAGAGCTTAAAAGCCTTCCAAGCAACTTTTTTAGCAAGTTAACATCTCTCTGGGAACTTGATCTTAGTGGATGCCCACGCTTTAAGATGCTTCCTGAACTCTTGGAGGCTGAGAAAAATAGAGTGATTCTTATCCAAAGTGAGATGTGGCCGTCATTTATTGGCCGTCCTTGCAAAGAGATGTGGATTATAATGATGAGTGAATGCTCGAAGTTTGCTTTCCATCCAAGAAGTGAAGAAATTTTTTTACTAGGCAATTGGAGTTTATATCTTTCTAACTGTAATTGGAGGGAATTGCCTGAGGACTTTAGCTGCCCATCTTTTATAACATCTCTAGATTTGAGTCGAAATGATTTTGAGAGAATCCCTGTTACCTTTGAATCTTCCTTAGAAGAAGATCTTGGTATAAAGTTTCATGACTTTAAGATTTCACGACTGAGAAATCTTAAAGTATGCTACTGCGAAAGGCTTCGTTCCTTACCGGAACTCCCATCAAAGGTCGAGCAAATTTTGGCCAGCGGTTGTAGGTCACTAAAAGAAATAGGCACCCTTAAACAACTATCTCTTGACTCACAAATGACTAGCTACTGCTTCGATTTATCAAATTGCTTGAAGTTGGATGAAGATGAATGCCTGGAAGTAGTAAATGCACTCTTGAGGAATTATACAAGAAGTCAAATGCAAGAATCATTGGTAAGTAATTCTTTATCTTTCTCTCTTTCTTTATCTGGGTCTGTATAATCATTAATTTGAATACAAATTTCTGCTGTTCAGGCAGATTTTAAAATGTGCTATCCAGGAAGTAGAATACCAGAGTGGGTGAAGTATCAAAACATGGGTGATTCCATTCAAATCCACCTTCCTTCTCATTGGTTTAATCATCTTTTTCTGGGATTTGTTTTCTATTTGTGCCGTGATAATGGGGAGTATGGCTACCATTTTAGATATGATTGCCATTTTGGAGACAATCACCTTTTCTCCTATGATAATTACGAAGCATTTTATGTTGAAAGTGTAGATAAAGAGCATATGGTAGTCTTCGTTACTACTCCAAGATTTTGTCAATGGGTCCGTAGACACGGTGACTTTGAAGAGGGTGTAGCCTTTTTTAAGTTCACGGCACCCTCTTTTGAATTCAAGCCAGTTACGAATGCAATAATTAAGAAATGTGGGGTTATTCCACTATATGCCCAAAAAGATGAGGATGAATTCAGTAGAACATTTGACTTTCCAAATTTAGGAGTGTCAAAGTTGAAAAGATCAACCACAGGTATGGGGTCATTCCACTGTATGCCCAAAAAGAGGTTGAAGATAGAAGAAGTTGAATGAAATTAATTCAAGTTCAATGCTTCAATTAGGTGAGTCATACATGTTTCTCTGTTCTGAGTTCCAACAAAAGTTGTCGATAAGAGAAACTATTAAATCTGATTTGGTTAGCAGGAGTTTTATTTTCCTATATATTGTTACATTCTTGTGATGGAGTTTGATAGAGACTACTTCGTATTGCAGATCAAGGGACGTAAGATCTTCAAGATGGACGGTACATACGAAAAAAAAGTTCAGAGAGATTGTTTCAAAGGTACAAATTTTATTTTAGCTCAATTTGACCTAAGATATAACATTGCTAAAAATGAATATAAGAAACAAATAATAATGACTCACATATATCAACCATAAATTTATCACTCAAATAAAATATAAAAATTTAAAATATATTGTTAATATATAATTATTTCTTTAAATTTAATAATACATTATTTATTATTACTGATATTATGCATAAGGTTTAAATATAAATTTTTTCTTTGAATTTAATATACAAAAATAACCCAGCCCGACCCAATTTTAAACCGAATTGGCTGGTGATTCCAGTTCCTTTGAGTATTGCTCAGGAGATGAAAATTTAAATTTTTTTTCTTAAGATTGTTCAATATTATGAATTTACCTATTTAAATATTTTAATTTCCGCACGAAATGACTATCCTATTTTGTTTTCGAAAGCACGTTCCTAAAACAATTGACAGATGGCATCGGAAGATGAAGGGGTTTCTTCTCATCAAAGGCTACTAGACAAGTCTCGTATTGGTTCTTCCTATGCATTTTTTCTTGACTTTAAACAATTTATTAAATTATGCAAAAATGCCTAAACTTTGAGAATTTATGATTAATATTCTATAATCTACTAAGGTGGCAACGACTCCCCTACGGCCGACGACGTGAGGCGCATTCTCAGATCTAGTATTTCTTTCCCTCTTGCTCTTGGTCTTTCCCTCTCTCCTCCCGTGTCTCTTTTGCTCCATCTCTCTCTTCCGCCAAGGGAGGTTCGTTTCGAATAGCCTTTTGATTGTGTTTTCGTATAAAGGAGGTTCCTTTTTGATAACCCATCTTTTCCTTTGTTGCGTACGCATTCCAAGATTCTTGCTTTAATTTTGTTAATGTTGGTTTTGATTTAGATCTGTTTTAGTTGTTTGGAGATTGATGTGTTGGAGCTTCAGGTAAGGGATACTGGGTTTTGTCGCTATTTAACTGGAGGGTTTCAGTTTGTTTTTTTTCCCTTTTGGTTGTAGAGTGCTTTTTCCTATGATCTTTCGTCGTTAAAATTTTTCATATTGAAATTGCTTCGAATCGTACTGAGGTTTTAGTTGAAAGTGTGTCAGCTTCAGTTGCCTGGCAACTAAGGGTTTTTTCTATGGTGGGCTTTGACCCCATGCTCTGATTCATCAACTTCTTGTTTTCAAGTAAAAGAACTTCAGGATTCATCTATTTCTTAGTTTGAAAACATAATTTTTTCAAATATCAGTCAAAATAGGTATGGAATCTGAGTTTGGGAATGGGTTTCTTGTTGGTATTTCCAGGTCAGCTATATTAAATTGATTAAGGCTGTCCTCGATGCAATACCATAATTTTAGTAGGACATATGGTCATGTCTAGGGTGATCAAATAAGGGTAAAGGATACCCTTTAAAGTTCACCAAAACAGTTAAGTAAGTTATTAGGAGATGTTTACTTTAAAGCACAGAGAGAGCAGATCTGGATGTTTCAGACTCTAAAACCTGGATGTTTCAGGCTCTAAAACGTCACTTAGAAATAAATTAAATTACATTTAGTGTATTCAGTTTCTTTGTTTGTGGGATAAACAAACAAAACATTTGACATTTTAGAGAGATGCAGGGATTGCGGTAGAGGATATCAGCAAGGTAACTCCTCTCCCTCTCGTTCTCTCTCTTAAATTTTGCGGACAATTTGTTCGATCTGTCTGGTTCCTGTAGGAATGCTGTTGTTGTTTCAATCGTTTCATAGATCTGCAGGCTTTCTTCCAAAAATAAACATTGTTATCAGTCCCATGTAATCCATTGGTCTTTGATGAGGCATTGCCATAAACAGGTAAGCCTTGAGCTAAGACGAAAAGACATGTCTTTTGAGGAATTCCAAGTTGCTAGATGATTTCCATTTTTTTTAACCTTTTAAAATACCAAGTTGGCAGATGATTTCCATTTTTGGTTACCTCTTTTGGTTTTATTTATCTTATATGATTGTTCTTCGCTGGAATATATTTGTTTTTTCATCTTTGTTATGCTTGAGAATTGATATTGATATCAGCATTCAAATCCATACCTGTATTGATAAACAAATATCTGTGCTTGAGATTTTGTGAATGGTGTTATCATACAACCCAAGAACTATATTGCATCCACCTTGATTTCCCTTGAACGACTCTACCAGCACCGCCCTACCCTTTTCATGGTTTGTTAATTAACATGTTCAAGTTGGGTTTTTTCTGCAGATTCCTTCCTTGTTTATTTATTTAGATTTCTATTAAGAGGGAGATATGATATTTGATCTAAGGTTAATGAGAAAGTGCGTAAATTTGTTGATTTATGTGTTTTTTTCCTGCTGGATGAAGACCTTGCTTTTGTCTACGGAAAAACATTTTTTTTACGATAACAGGAACATTTTGGTAAACGTTAGTCATTCCATTCTGTCGTCAATGCTACAGATGTTGTAGTTAAATCTTTGAAAATATGTACATCAACCATTAATGAAATATTTCTTCCCCCTCAATATGGATGATATTTCCTCTTTTATAGTGATCATACTTGATAGATTCCATACACTTTGGAACATTAGTTTGTTTAGGGCCTAAAAGGTAAGTAGGTAGCAAATTATGCACCTAAACACACGTATAGAAGACTATTCATTTTAACCAAATAAAAAAGGGAATTCCCACTCCAGTGATACCTGCAGTAGGTAGTCATGTCAACCAAAGAAAAAAAATTTCTTTCAAACAAAGAACTTGCTGAAGAGGATAAATGCCTATCCATTCCAATGTTTGTTTTCTTCTATTTTACCCAATTTGGTGTGCTTAATGGCGTTGCAGTTGCTGGCCTCATCGGGATCTTGCGCCAGTTAGGGGATCTTGCGCCAGTTAGGCGATCTTGCTGATTTTTACTATATGAGGCGTTGAAAAGACCCACGCCGCGTATCTGATCTTGAACAAGCTTATCTCTCTCTTGTTACTGCTTCTAAAGGTAACTCTCGAGGTAATAACACGTAAGTTTCTCTGTGTTGCTCTACCTCTTTCTTGGCACTCTCACTCTCTCTTCTCCGCAGCCTCCTCTTTTTGGGTATAGTTCTTGATTAATCTGTCTCTTCTGCTTTGGTGATTTTTGGGTTTTGTTGGGTTTTCTGAAATTTCTAGTCTTTATAGTTTTTTGCTTTTGATATTAGCTTCTTTGTTTGATTTAGTGTTTAATGTTTTCTGGGTTTATTATGTTGATCTCTTTGCATCTGATATTGTTGAGTTTATGTCAAGATTGAATTTTTATGCTTAATGATCTTATGGTTTTAGACATTTTATGTTTCTACATGTTTTGTTTTGGGTTTTCGTGTTTTGTATGATTCAAAGTTGAGTTCTTTGATGCTTATATTGCTCTCTTATCATCTGGGTATTGATGATTTTCAAAAAATAAAGAGATGATATATTTCATTATATTTTAATTTTAAAAAATATTTTTTTTTAAAAGTGAAGTGATATTTTATATTTTATTTATTTATGTATTTATTTTAATTTTATTTACATAATTATTTAGCGTGCCAGTTTTATTTATTTACTCTTTAACATGTATCACTCTTTTATTGTCACATCTGCATGTGGGTCTACTAAAAACAGCCTCTTTACTATATAGGGATAAGGATGCGTACTATCAGATCTCTCCAGACCTCGCTTTATTATGGGATTTTGGACTGGGTGTGATGATGATGATTCTAAGTTTTTCAAACAAATACATAATCCAAAAGTACTTGTAACTTTTTTCTCTTATTGGTGAAATTGGAAACATATTATTGGTTTAAACCTGACTTCCAAACAATGATGTGTTTGTTTTTCAGGCTGAAAGTATGTGATTTGGTTGAGACAATGATGTGTTTGTTTTTCAGGCTGAAAGTATGTGATTTGGTTGAGAACAAAGTTAAAGGATATGGTAATTGTCAAGTTTGTTTTCTTTTGAATTTTAAAGATCTATTTTCTTATCAGCAGCTTAATTCTTTTGGTTACTATCCATGTTGTTATCCTCTTTCTCAAATTTCAGTTCATCAGATCAGCTTTACCGATCTCCTGAATACCACAAACATGTTAGAGAACAAACAGTTAATCAGGTTAGTTGACATCTGAATGAGTTACTATAAAACTGTTTTAATGAACTGATATTATGCCTATATGTTAGACTAAAATTGGAAATTTCTAATCTGTATCCTCATCGTATCCACTCAAGTCTCCCCAAGAAATGAATGTGGGTTATGTTCCAATGGATTTCAGTGAATATTTGAAGAAAATGAACAAGTTTGTTGCTCCAATTTTTTCTTTGTTTACCTTCAAAAGCTTTCTGAATGAATCCATGTTTACTCTGTGTTTGATATTAGGAGTGGAGAATAAGGTGATTATGTCACATTACAAGCTAATGCAGATTCTGTATGTGCAATTTCTAATCTTTCAATGTTTCCTTTTCGTTTTACCGATTTTTTCTATGTTTCTCTGTTCTTGTTTGCTTATTGGAGCATATAAAAGTTATATTCTTGAGTCTAACTTTTAAATTTATGTAAGCTTTTGTGTCAGTTTTGTTATGTTCTTTCTTGTTTGGAAGCATGTCAGTTATGTTCTTTCTTGTTAATGCACCTTGCCACCTAACTACAGTATGGAATAAAGATATTTGTTATAATATCATTCAATGATACATTTTACATTGAGATCTTGCCACACTCTCAAAAGTATGAACGAGGTAAGGTTACTTACAAGAACGATTTTCCAATCCCCTTTTTAGATTTTTGTTCTTCCAAGTGATTTATAACAAAAGGAAAGCTAAAATCTCAGTCGATCATCTTTCCTAGTCTCATACCAACAAAGATTCTGTCTGATAATGGAAGATGATGTATTGCTTTACAAAGCAATACATAACATCACTTGCAATTGTAAGGAGTAGAAGAGTGGTTGCACAGATATTACCCGATCGATTCATTTTGACCCGATTTGACCCATAATTTACCGAATGGACATGGATGTATCATTGTGAGACTCCAAACTGATTTAAAGTGCGAAGATACTCTTTTACGTTTTAGAGAAAATTAGTGGAAGCTTCACAGTCAACGAAGAAAAAGCTCTACGAAGACTACTCAATAATGCATTTAGGCTTATGAGTGGCCATTTTTCTATTATCAGATAGCTTCCACACTCTTCTTTCAACCATAATGGCTTCTTCTTCTCCTTCTTCGGCCTCCCAACCATCGAAGTACGATGTCTTCTTGAACTTCAGGGGTAAAGACACTCATCGCAATTTTACCAGCCATCGAGCGTCACCGAACTCATGGACAGATTGTCATACCTGTCTTTTACGAGATAGATCATCCCATTTAAGGAAACAGTCCCGTGGTGTTGCAGCAGCTTTTGTTAAACACGAGTAAAACCTCAAGGACGCACACAAGATTCTAAGGTGGAGGGATGCCTTGACCACAGCTGCCAATCTATGTGGGTTTTAGGTTGTATGTCATTCCAAGTAAAGGGTTCTTTATTGCTTTTCATTCATTTAAATTGTATTTCATAATTTACAGGAATGATCATATGCTTATTAAAGAAATCGTTCAAGACATTTTAGAAAATTTGAAACAATGATGACATGTGATGATTTTGAACACTTAGTTCGAATGGACTCGAGCATTAAGAAAATAAAAGAAGCACTTACTATTAACCCATTGGAGATTCGTATATTAGGAATTTGGGGGATAGGCGGTGTTGGTAAAACTATCACCGCTCAAGTCATATATAAAATGATGTCTCATCAATTCCAAAGTTGTTGTTTTGTACATAATGTGAGGCAAAAGAGGCAAGTGCTATCAGTAAATTACAGGAAGAAGTCATTTCAAAAGCATTAGGTGAAGTAAATTATACATTCAATGCTAGTCCAGGACCATCTCTAATAAAAAGACTTATGTCGCAAGATGTTAATTGGTCTCGACAAGGTAAATGATCCACTACAATTAGAGGATTTGATTGAAGATTCATGTTGGTTTGGCTCGAGAAGTATGATTCATATTATCAGTAAAGATAAGCAAATATTTAAAGAGACGGTTGATTTTGTATATGATGTTAAATCATTGAATCATGTTGAAGCCCTCCAACTTTTCAGTAAGAGTGCCTTCAAGCAAAAATACCTAAGGGATAGCCTATGTTTCTGTGTCAAACTCGACTGTGAAATATGCATAAGTCAATCCTTTGGCTTTGAAGGTTTTAGGTTCTGCCCTAATTGAAAAAAAGCACAACGAGTGGGAAAGTGCACTGAATCAATTGTTAACAGTTCTAAACAAGGATATCCATTATGTTCCGCAAATTAGTTACAATGGCTTAAGTAGGGTGGAGAAGGGCGTGTTTCTTGACATTGCATGTTTTTGGAAACATGCAGGATATCCTAGCGAAAATATTTTAAAGAAAATATACAGAAGCATTAGGTTTCGATATAGATATTATAGTAAGTGTTCTTGTAGATAAGTGCCTTATTACTTCTTCAAAATACCTGTTGGGGATGCATGATTTGTTACAAGAAATGGGAAAGGAAATTTGTTACAGAAGTAGAGCGCTAGAAACTCTTGAGTTCTTCATCTTCGGAGTTGCTCAAATTTGAATACATTCCCAAAAATTTCAAGCAAAATAAAGAAGATGTACTTAGATAGGGTACCTTCCTCATCAGTTGAGCTCCTAAGCAAATTGGAGTACTTGGTGATGAGAAGGAGACGCGAGAAGTAGGAGCCCTGACAGGAAATCCATAAAAGTGTGTGTTTCGCACTATAAGAAACCAAATCTCATGGTCAAATTGAAAAAGAGGAAGCCACCTCTTAGCAGATGAACTTTCATCTACAGTTGTCATTTTCTTCCTTTTTTACTTTGGGACTGAATTCCTCAATGGGACCGAAATCAACTACAAAGCTTCTCTTTTTTTGGCCTACTCTCCTTCTTTGATGTGTGAGAGCAAACGAATGAAGCAGCAAATAGCTTGAGGGTGAGACGGTGAGAGAAAACGAGAGCAAGGAAAGAGCCGAGGAAGAAGACTCTAGAGAAAACGAGAAATGAGACGATGAGAGAGTAAAATGTAACGATGGCAAAATTGACATTAAAATACAAATATCAGCTTATTAAGATGAAATGCTTCTATAGAAGAGCTTATTTAAAATTAGGAATCAGCTGGTTGGGTTGAATCAGCCAACCCAACTAGCTAATAACCAAACAACTCAATTAACATTTTAATAAAGTCAACAAGTTGATTTGAGTAAATCAGCTAATTTTTGACTGATCAGCCAACAACCAAACGAGGCCTTTATCTAAATGGATGCTCACGCCTTAAGCCAACAACCAAACGAGGCCTTTATCTAGATGGATGCTCACGCCTTAAGGTACTTCCTAAAATCTTGTAGTCTGTGGATAATTTAAAGTATCTTTTCTTAAATAAGACAGCTATAGAGAAGTTGTCATCGTCTATCAGCAATTTCAAAGGGTTCAAGCTTTTAGAGATGAATAATTGCTGGAAATTGCTTTATTTAAATTTTGGAAATTGTTTCTTAGAAGACCACCATAGATTGGGTTCGTCCTTACAAACATTACACCTTTCCAAATGTAATTAAAGGGAATTGCTTGAGGACTTGAGCCCTTTGAGATTGCTGTGCTATGATATTGCGGAGCATGATGACACAGGAATCATCTCTTATACATAGGATTGCTATTTTGGAGACGGTCACCATTTCTTCTACCCTGGTAAAGTTAAAGAATATATGCTTGTCTTCATCAATGAAGAGCTTCGTGTACGTGGACATGGTAACTTTGAAGAGGATGTAGCCTTTTTTAAGTTCAGCATTTATAAGTCTAAGATCAAAATGTGTGGGAACATTCCACTGTACACCTGAAAAGATCAAGATGAATTCTGTCACACATTCAACTTTCCTACTCTAGTGTCCACGCTAAAGATAAAAGAAGTTGAATGAAATGAAGAGGTCTCTGCTTCGAGGTTCAATGTAATAATTTTACAATTGGTATTAGAGCATAGTATTGCATGATTTGTTTTTTACTACCGTGTATCGGTATGATTGTATTTATATTTATGTTTTTTGAGAAATTGTATTTATATTTATGTTATATGAATGGAGTGCTGCATGATCTGAATTTTTTTTTTCATACGCAATGCTTTATTATCATAATAAACACAATATAGATGAATGGTTTAAAAATGTCATAAACGAATATAAACCTTCGGTGTTGGTATGTAAGGAAATGGTTATGGTTGGATGGTTTAGATTGAGGGTAATATACAGTAGAGAGAATGAAAATACCGTGAAGTTTTCGGTACGAAGAGAAACCGAAAACAAGAGATGCTCTTAATAATACTTCACTGTTATGGCCAGAGATGCTCTGAGTACGGTGAAATGTTTTACGGTATAAAGAGCAATGAAATAAAGAAACGAAATGAAACTCCACAGTTATGAGTTAAAGTGAGAAAACTCCATGAGGTTGTGTTATGGATTGACCACCGAAGAAGATAACGGTGGATGACATTATTGTTTGACTAAAGCTAAGAGAGGAGAAGAATCCATGCAAGAAAGAAATGTTAGAATAGAATTTAAAAAAAAAGGCGTCAAAACTGCACACGCCAGACACTAGTTAGCTCGTGCATTGCACGCACCAGACGCTGCTTTCTTCAAATGCAGACTGCATGCGTCAGACGTTGCCTCTTTACTGGTGACGTTGGCATGCCAAACAGGTTTCCAAGCTCAAAAATTAAATTATGGATTGATTTTTGGGTCTTTGGGCCATTAAAGGATAATATTAATTTAGTAATTAATTATTGAAAGCAAAGGGAAAAGGTCTTTAACTCATTTAAGATCTATTATTTAATACCCAATAATCATTATTTTGATGTTTTTTATAAGACTAAACTATAAGTCATATATAGTCTAACACAATGCTCCCACCAGGTGGTGGAACAGAGGCGACTTCGTAGATGGCTTCACGTTTATGTATTCCTTTCCTGGTGATCTAAAATCTCCCTGTACTTGTTCATTAATTGCTCTTCCTCGGCCGTCTGTCTAGATACAACATAAATGATTAACTAGTAGTTGCTTATTAGCAATCAATCACATGCAGTGGCATAACCATTTTGAGAATGAAAGGAAACAACGTTCAGTATGACATTCATATCATCTCATCCTCTGAGTAAAGGAATGTTAATACCATTTCGGGTCTATTACACTTTCAAACCGATCTTCGCGTTAGCCGACCCACTTATGTTAACGTCTGCATTCTTCTTGTTTTCCCCGGCCTGTGTAGCTTACCTACACATGGACCTTTCCATACGTAAGTGAGAATATCTTACAGCTCCGGTTGAGCAACCATGGGGTCTAGGATTTCACCAGTTTTCAGAGGTTATATGCTTCTATTGATTTTTCCCTTCTTGTGGCACACACGTGGTTAATCTATGGCTTGAGCGACAGAGCATTGCGAATGAACTCCAACTCAACCAAACCTGACACACGACAACACTAAAAATTAACACCCGGTTTAGATGATGTCTCCACCAACGGAGACTAATGACAGGACGTAATAATCTTGTACTAGCAGTGTTTATTTACTATCCTCACTTATTTTTGTTCCTTCTCTAGAACATAAGAATATAAATTTTTTGTTTCTTCTAAGACTGTGGTACAAAATTTCTTGTCAGAGAAATATCAAAAATATCCCTCTCTTCACATAAGCAATTTTTTATTTTTAATTATATTATTAAACACATTGTTGTCGCTGTCATTATTATTATTATTATAAATTTTAAACTTTATTATTATTATTATTATTATTATAAATTTTAAACTTATTATTATTATTATTGTTATTATTATTATTAACTACTTATTATTATTCTTTTTATTAATTTTATTATACGAAATTAATCATCTTATTATTATTATTATTATTATTATTATAAATTTTGTACTTATTATTTTTATGTTTATTATTAATTTTATTATATGAAATTAAT
>JAOTIZ010000202.1:3926433-3936646 GCA_027123425.1 Erythroxylum panamense | reverse complement strand
TTACAAAATAAAATATAGTTAAAATTAAAAGTGCTTTTTATTTTTATGTTGTCAAACAGTCTATTGTATAAAGCTCTTTCAGAAAAGCTCTTTTACAGTCAACTGATTTATTAGAAAAGCTCTTTTTAGAAAAACTCTACTAATTAAAGCTCTACTGACAAAAGCTCTATTGATATAAGCCCATCCAAACAGGCACTAAATATAAGACCCTCCGGAACCTATAAACTATTTGCTTATATGCAAATCATATTCATATATCCTTATAATATATAAAAAGATAGGAGTATGCCTTAGTGAGTATTGGATACATTAATCTTAATTAGATATTTAATTACAGTAGACTCTTGTGTTTTTTAATATTTAATATTCATATATGTTTAAAAATAATTGTTTATTTTATGATGTTATTTAATCATTATAGTGTTGCATTTGTAATATTTTATTAATTTTAATACAAATTTATTTAAAATTCTTATACCATTTTAAGTAAAAATGAGAAATGGATTTGAAGGGGGATATGTAAAGCATAATTAAAAGAGTCAAATTATAAGAGGTTAAAGTGTTTTTAATTATAAATAAATTATTAAGAAGATATATGGTATTTAAAATTTCAGAAGCCCGAGCCGGTTTACTAGTGTTTGTGTAACCAAGGTGTTAATAACAATAAACTGTCAAAAAGACTGAACAAACTCGAAATTCCTTAATTTCACAGAAGCGTCTTTCAAAGAATCGTAGGTTTCAAAATCAGTTTTGGAACAACCCCAATTTCACGACACAAGATTCTTTGTCCAATTTTATGGTGTTTTATTGTGTCCAGTGAATCTCAATCATTTATTTCTGCGGGACCCGTATTTATTTATGCAGGACTTACGCGAGATCCATATAAATAAATAAATGGCTGAAATTTACTGGACACAATAAGACATCATAAAATTAGACAGAAAATCTGGACTCCAATTTCATCGTCTCCTAGGAAGTATTCACGTCTTCTATTTTGATCTCTGCAGCACTCGATTACTGTTAATTTTTTCAGTTTACCCTAATTCACAATGTGCTCTCTTTGCTATTTTTCTCTCACGATTTTGACTTCTACGAACTTTCAATTTCTTCCTGTATGCAGTAGTACATAAGTAGTCCAAAATTCACCCTAAGGGACAATTTGAATTGAAAATTTAATTCCGTTGAAATTTTTATGTCAATATATCCTTATCTTTTTGAAATGTTAGATTCTATACACTATCATGTTCAATTTAGAACAAGATCACTTTAATGAGTGGAGTTGAATATGATGAAAAGATGTAGGCCTCTTTGTATCTACTTTGATTTTTTTATTATTTTTATTTTGGTTTTCACATTCAGTAAAAGGAGCTAAATTTTTTATTTGTGTTTTTAGTTTTAATTTTTTCAGTTTTCATAATTTACAAAAACTGTAAAAACATTTTTTTATCTTCATTATTAACCACTAATTAAATATATTATTTAATTATTTAATATTAATAACTAATTACTAATTAAAATATTATTATTTAATTTGTAATTAGTTTCCTCACAGGTAGAAAAAGTGACATTGCTTTTTCGACTCGACCTATTTTATTTTATTTATTTTAAATTTAATGTTTATTGATAAATAATATTTTAAAATACATAATATTTAAGTATTAATTTACAAATAAAATTTAATTATTATATTCTTTATTTGAATAAAATATAATAAAATTTTATCAATATTTATTAATAACTATTTTATAAGAAATTAAAATAAAATTGTTTGCATAATTAATTTATAAAATAATTTATCTTTAATTTTTATTTAATACTTAATTATTATTAACAATAAGATATATTTATATTAGTATTAACAATCAAATACAATTTTATTTAAAAGTAATAAAAAAACACAAACCAAACCACAAGGCTTTTATGTTTAGAATTTAAGTTACCTTCTAAAACTTCTCTTATTATTTTAAATTTTTTACGTCAATTTGTGGTGATAGGTGAAATTTAAATTTTAAATTTCCGCAATATAATTGATTTTTATAAAAATAAAATAAACTAATTAATTTTATTTTAAATTTAAATTAAGTATATTTTCTTTTAATCTTATTTCAAAATTTTCAATTTTAATTTATTGCAATCTAATACCAAATCTTTTAAACGTAAAATCTCTTATCTTATCTTTTTTATTTTTGTAAAGATCCCAATTAAAACTTAAAATAAAAAAAAACTACAAAAATATCTTTTCGTCCTTTCTAGTATTTTAGGTCAAAATTGGATGTCGATATTGGCTATATTAGATAGAATTTCCGTCTTAAATATTACTTTATCTTAAATATGCCAATGTAATTTTAAAAGGATTATAACAATTTCAATTATGCGATTTTCTTTTTCAAGTTAATATAATTTAATTTTTCATAATTAAAATAAAAATCAATATAATCTTTTCATAATATATTATTCTTAGGAGTATTCCAATAAGATAAATATATATCTTTTTGAATATGATATTAGAAGATTAGTATCAAGATCATTTAGTCAATAAAGAATTTAAAACTGTCAAATAAACTACAAAATCCATTATTTGAATAACTACATTTTTGTTTCTTTTTTCCGCAATTTTTAATAAATTGTTTTATATATAAATGGTTCTTAAGAAAATTATCTTACCAATTAATTACTAAAAATAGAAGTTCAATATAACTTAAGAGGTCTAATATTACGCAACTTTACTTCTAACTAGTAAATCTATTGTTTCAAAAAAATAAAAAAGATCCTCACGAAACAAACTTTAATTGTTATTTTTAAATATATATGGCAGTTAAATCTTATAAATAACACAAATAATTATAGAGATATCAGTTTTGATTATACTTTTAATATTACAAAAGTAAATGAGAAAGGTATTTAATTCGTAATATTATTAATAATTAAATACAGGAGGATATATTGTAACTGTAAAGGAAAATAGAAAAGAATAAATTAAGCACTAATAAATTTGCTTTTGTAAATTGACTATAAAGTATAGACCCGTGTGGTCAAATCTCTAACGTATGAAGGGCTTTTCTGGAAAACAAAATCAATCTACAAATCGGACTGTTCCTCGCTCACAGTATTTTGCATAAACTTAACCCGACACCAAATACACCTCTCATTCCTCAGGAGAAACCTGTAAATCAAATACTGTAAGATTTACGTTCTTCAGGGCACTGCTAGTTCAGAGCTCAAAAACCCTCCAAGCTCTTCTCTTCTCGTGCCGCTGTTGCTTGTTAGCTTTGGTTTGTAGGGACAGAACCGTGTTTGAGGGAGATATAAGATGGAGGAGGAAAAGGGTGGCTCAGTCTCAGCCAGTCCGTCTCAGGTGTCGCATGAGGGAACAGTTGGCGGTGGAAAGACGAGCCTTTCCGTGGCTGAAGTTGGAGGAGGTGGTGGTGGGGAATCAGGAATAGGATCATTATCATCATCATCAGTTGGCGGAATTAATAATAAGAAAAAGAGAGGGAGGCCGAGGAAGTACCACGAGAACACTGAAGATGATGACATCAAAAGAGAGTCTATGGGGTCACCTACTCCTGCTGGGGTGAAACGCGGCAGAGGAAGGCCTCGTGGTTCGGGTACACTGCAGCTTTTGGCTTCTCTCGGTGAGTTTTTACACACAGACACAAGCAAACAAATTAGAAAGGAAAGACTGTCAATGAAACTACTTCTTTTTCTTATTTGAGGAGAATTAAATCAACTTATCAAGTGCTATTAGATCTAAATCTCCTTCCTGTAATTGAAGTATCAGCTCCTTACAGTTTTGAAACATTTCTTTTCTTGAAGGTGGGGCTGCAGTGGATACAGCAGGAGGAAACTTCACTCCTCATGTCTTAACTGTACATACAGGGGAGGTACGTAGGATATTTACGTAGTATCATTTTCTTTTTGCTTTCTTCTTGTAATCTTCCTTTTGCTTTATTGATTTGGTTGTGTTGCAGGACGTTTACCAAACGTTATGGTCATTCTCTCAATGTGGTCCTCGAGCAGTTCTTGTCCTTTCTGCTACTGGTGCAATCTCAACTGTTAGTTTACAGCAATCTGGTGCTTCAGGTGGACTTTTAAGACACGAGGTGTGACACATTCTGGTTTGAACTTTCTTTATCTTCTTTGTTTTCCAAAATATTCGGGCTTTTTTTCTCTATCCAATCCTATGATCTCATCTTCTAATTGATATAATTGCGGATTCTTGTAACTTTTGAATCTCTGAGTCAGTTGTTCTATAGAGTTTAGACCTTATACAATCACCAGCAAAGATTATCAGCAGTTCGGTCATTATAAGCAATTAACAGGAAAAAAAAAAAAACCTGACGGAGGCAGAATAGAATGCTTGTTAAAATGGAAAGAACAGGATTTCTGGAAAGAAATGGTGGCCAAAAATGAAAGAGAAGTTCAAATGAAATTCTCTGGTTTCTGCTTTCCGTTGTTTTTCTTCTGTGCGAAACTATTGAATTAGCCTTGTGGGTGCTGATGATGGTTTTTACTCTTCTTGTTCTTCTTCTAGCAGGGGCGTTTTGAGATTGTATCTCTGTCTGGATCTTTTACTTTTAAGGACTTGAAGGGATCACCAAATCGCAAAAGTGGCATGCTAAGCGTTTCACTGGCTAACTCGGACGGTCGCATTTTTGGAGGCGTTGTTGCCGCCGGTTTAGTAGCTGCCGGCCCTATTCAGGTAAGTGCTGCCATTGTTTTGTTGTTAAGAATAACAATCAAGTAGCTTCAGACTTCCATGGGATCCAGTGAATTTAACTCTTGCCATTTGGCTCAGCTTGTTGTCGCTAGTTTTAAGCAGAACATCAGCAAGGAACTGAAATTGAAGCAGTCAGCTCAGGCTTCTACAGGTAAACTCGTACAAGCCACAGCAAAATTTCCTACACGAATCGTCGGAGTATCGCACATTGAGGAGAACTGCACCACTCCGACGTCTGTACTTTCAGAACCAATGACAGGTGAAGCTGGTAATGCAGTTGCTATGAACCAAAACGCTAGTCCGGATTCTCAGAATGGGATTAGCAGCCTAAATGTGTTGCAGTCCTCGCAGCCCGTTTTGTGCCAAAGAATGTCTCCAGATTCCATGGTTTAGATGCGCCTGACATAAACTCGGATCAATCACTTACACAACCTCTTTAGTTCACAATAATCAGCTCTTTCCAAAATGTCTACTTCTCGTGATTTCCATGTAATTGAAGTTTTTGTATGAGGTTTCATGTTTCTGTTAGAGCTTGATAATAGGAAACACAAGAACTCTATAACGTTGTGAAGGAGTTGCAAATTTCTGACTCCCATTTCTCAAGAGTTAAATTATCTTTTTTTTAGAATTTCGTTATTAATTTTATGGACTAGCATAATAAACAATAAATATAATTTTTGTACAAATTTCGATTAATTAAATGTCAAGATAATTAAAGCATTTGTTATATTTAGCCCAAAACGGTGATTACTTTTATAATTGCGCTCCGTACTTCTCTCATACGTGTCATTTGGACCTATATTTATAGGTTTGCTATGATAGATAGGTTTAGCCCATGTTTTGCAGTACACAGAAAACTCTACTGCTAGCTAACTTTAAATACAATTACTCTATTGAGAACTGTATATTTTTTTGAATCAAGATTTGAAATAACAGTAGTCAATCCTCTGTATTTCTATCAATTTAAAAAGCGACTTTCTTGTATAAAGACAAGTGAAAGTGGTTATTTATAAATTTTAATGTATAAATTGAAATGATAAATACTGTTACATTCCTTTTTTATCCTCACCCTACCCCAACATCAAATAATCTTTTATTACTTAATATTTGTAACCTTGATTATTTTCAATTAGCAACTGACATAATCACTCGTTTTAATTTATGAATTAATAATAAATACATGTATAAGTAGAGTGTAAATAGCTAATTCTACATTGCTAATAGATTTTTAAAAAAGTGACGGAGAAGTGCAATTTGTACCACAAAATTACATGATAATTTTTTATTTAAATTAATTAAAATTGTTTTTATATATGTTGTAAAATTATTATTAATGTATAAACGTGATTCAGTCAATAAAAATTTAAGATAATTAATATTTTAATTTTAATTTTATAATTTTATAATACTGGTGAAAATTATTTAAAATGGTAATTAAAAATATTAAATTTATTTTATTTTCTCATTAACGCTTCTTCTTTTTTGTTAACAGTATTAGGCTTGACAAATAAATCCTCTCAGACTTTAGTTGGACTCAATCCTTTTTTTATTTTCGGAGTTTCAAGTTGAGCTCAGGTTAAGGTTAAGACTATTCGGCCTCGGCTGACTTAATTGAAAACCCAATTTTTTTTTAAATAGTATCATTTTAATTTTTAAATAAAACAATTTTATTTTTTCAAATTTTAAATAAAAAATAGATCAAACTAATTTCGATCAGATTTGGGAGTATCCAAAATTGATTAGGTTCGAGTTTAGGTTCGGATTTGGGTCGTATATTATCAGTCTAAATATGAGTTAAATTATCAAGTCAGATGAGGATCCAATTCGAGTTTAGGTGGTGTCAACCCTATTTGACCTATTGTCATCCCTAAATTATAGCATAGATGCATATTTGAGATAAGTTAGGTCACTTTATACAATAAACATCACAAATAAAGTAATAATGACAACAAAATATTGGTTTGGTTCCTCCTTTTTGTAAAGTTTTTACAATTGTATTGTATCTTTTTGCAAGTGAAGTCACATATGCTAATTTTGCTGTTCCAATCCTGTTCTAATCCATCTCATCCACAAATTTATGTAGATTCCACATAAATGTATGAATAAGATGAATTGGATCAGAGTTGAAACAGCAAAATTGACATAAAAAATATGTGGATGAAACAGATTGGAACAGCAAAACTGACACAGATAATTACGTCTCACCTTTTTGTAGACTAACTTGCCAATAACTCATTGTAATGATATATTAGTGTTGGCCTATATTTAAAAAAAAGCTTTACATGCCTACTTATTAAGTGCACTTAAAAGAACTAGAGCACTACTTGGAGGGATTGGCATCTTCACTCACGAGCTTGATGGAATCACAGTATTAGAAAATTCAAGAACAGGAAAGTGAGGGCAGCATAAGAGACAACGATGAACTTGTATACCATCATATCATGAGTCGCTGATTTTAAGGGAATTCATTCAAGGAAGATGAAAATATACAAAGAAAGAGCCGAATTTGAAGAGAGGCAAGATCCATTAGTTAGAGAAAATGAGAGAAAAACAGCCAACAATTTATCACAGGTCAAGAAATCTAACTTTTCTGGTAGAGATTGATAACAGAAATATTATTACAAATTTTACATTCAGATTCTCCTGTTGCTCAAGTAGTCAATCAATACATAGTATCACCTATTGCAAGTAGAAAGAACAGTCAGAGATATAACAGTCTCATTCCTCAAAATACAATCATACATTAGCGAATAAACGATAGGTTTTAGCATCAAGACTGATTTGTCTAACTGCTGCAACTGCTGCTATAATACCTAGAGCTGAGAAGGTCACGACAATTATAAGATTGACCCAGAAAATAGAGCTTCTCTTGGATGGCTTGAAGGTCACGTTGTAAAAGATAACAGGCAATACAAAGTCTAGAGGCATGTAACCAAATGCACCGATTAATGAATTGATGTCTCCAAAAAATGGAAGCATCGCGGCGATGATAGTTGATATAACAACAGAAAATGACCTCGAGATGACCCTGGGGATAACATTTCGAGTAGAGAATTGTGGACTTTTGGGGTCTCCAAAGGCTTGCTCCAACACTTCATTTGTGGGCTGCAAGTAAACCTGTGGATGGGATGGGAAGCCATTTAGTTAGGCCTGTGCACTAGATTAATGCGAAAGTGAGGTTGGTCAAAAAAAAAAATCTTACCACAGCAACTGCTAAAAGTTGTAAGATGGTGAAGATGTTGGTCATCAAGACAAACCATTTAGGCACCAGAGCTTTTCCATTTTCTATGAAGTTGGTGAGGATGAGCCCTTCAGCTCTGTTACCGAATGCCCAGTAGCCAGAGATGGCAACGCTGAAGAATGTAATTCCAAGTACTGCGTAACATACACAAAGTCCCTTGAACATCTTCCCTTTCACAGGTGGTGCTATTGTCGCCTGTTAAAAAACAAAAGCATGTGGTTCTGAACTTCTGGTTCCTTAGAATTAAACAATCAAAGATCAGTGGATGGACTTTGGAACCTGAATTTCTGGGATGATCCCATTGCCATAAGTAGTTGCAATAATGGCTATGGCATTGAAGATTCCAAAAACAAGATCTTGAGTATCTCCAGGTATAGAATAGTCCTTTGGCTCCTTGGATGAATTTCCTGCAAGACAGAATAATCCAACATTTTAACAAAGTTAAAAAGAACTTTGATCAACTGATCATTGAATCATATTCAACTTAATTTACCAATATGAATGGACCCAGCAGTGGAACAGGCACTATAAGCCAAGCACAAAACCAAAGATATCAAGTTGATGTGCCTAAGTGAGTGAAAGGATGGTAGCTGAGCCAGTGTCAGCATCACGCACCCAAATATTGTGACAAACACGTAGAGCTTCAAACTCCCATTCGGTTTTGACAACAAGTAAATCGCCTGTTTTCAGAACAAAGAAGCAGGTTAGACTTATCTTCGTAAGTCATAAATACATTGCAAGTCTAACTACTAATGATGAGTGATATCATTGTCATATAGAAAAATCCTCCCTGCATGTTATGCGCGATTGTCCTAAAGCGCGTAATCTATGGCTTACATTCCCTCTACAAGCCGTCTCTCTTGATTTTTTTAATCTAAACACCCATGATTAGCTCGAACTAAATCTTCAAAAGTATCGGCTGGTTTTTGGTCTTGATTGGTCAATTATATTTGGTACTACTTGTTGGTTTCTATGATCTTGGAGGAATAAAACCCTCTTTGATGACCAGTTCTCTTGGTCGATTTCTCCTGCATATCTTGTCCTGGGGTATGTTCACCAAATTCACAAGGCTTCAGTCTGGCAAGGTAGAGCATATCTTAATTATAAATCTTGGTATGAGCAACTTATTGGTTGATATAAACCTAATCAAGATTGGGTGAGACTGAATATTGATGGGGCGTGCAAAAGCTCATCCTCTGTGGCCATAGTAGGTGGCCTTATTCGACTTTGTGCAGAATATTGACTGGTACTCCTCTGTATTTGCAGGACTCTGGAGAGTTTTTCCCGATCTGAACCTAATTTGGGACCTTGGTTATCGTCGCGTGGAATTAGAAATGAATTTTCTAGTAGCGATGAATATCTTGTCCGACTCAACTAAACGGACAATGTCGCTTAACCCTCTAGTCATGGGTATCAACAAGTTATTTAAACTGGGTAGTCTTACCTCGCCATACTTACAGGGAGAGAAATTGATGTGCCAATTGACACGCTAACTTTGCTGTAAATTTTAGACTCGGAGTTACCACTTTTGATAATGCACCTATAGCTTGCTTCTTGATCCTTCTAGAGGATATGACTGGACTAACCTTCCTAAATTAGTCATGTAATTTGTCTCGTAATTAAAAAAAAAAGAAATACATTGCAAGTACATGGTAAGGGCATAGAAGTTACAGTGACGTCTGACCTTCATGCATTGCCCTCCAAGAAGGGTAAAAGCAATCACAGCTCCATAACAGACCATGAACTGAATTGGCCCAACAAAATACCTTCCCCATCTTGGCCCTGCCACACCACACCAACAATTTTGTTAAAAATGCATTAGTACATGTTCCAGCCTATGCCTGTTTGGTTCAGCTTTTGGAGACTCCAAAAGTACTTTTTTCTACCGCAAAAGTTATTTTTGGGAAAAGATGAGTGTTTTGCTGCAAACTTGAAAAGCACTTTTAAAGTAGAAATAATTTGAAAAAGCTAAAATACAGCTTTTTGAAAAGCTAAAATTTGGAGCTTTTCAAAAAAGCCCAAATTTTAGCTTTTCCAAGAAGCTATTTTTTTGTAAGTTCTATCACTTACGTACATAAACTCATCAACGCTCAACGCAGACGGTATCGTCTACGTTGTTCATCAACGCAGACGTATACCGTCTGCGTTGTTCAACGCACACCGTCTACGTTGAATAATTTTATTTAAATATTTATAAAATAATTTTATTATAAAATTATTTTAAATATTATATGTATTTTAAATATTATTTA
>JAOTIZ010000202.1:3911749-3922332 GCA_027123425.1 Erythroxylum panamense | reverse complement strand
TTTTTTTTTTTATTTTTTGTTTTTTTTTTTTTTAAAATTTTTAAATTTTTTTTATATTATATTTTTTTTTTTTATAAATTCAAAAAAAAATATTATAAAAACGACTTGTGTGATAACTAAAGATAAACATAGAATTAAAATAAAAAAAGTTAAATTATAAAATGTATTTAATTATGAAATAAAATATTAAGAAAATATTTAGCATTTAAATTCAGAAGCCCGAGCCGGCGAGCCCAGTTTGCTACTGTTATGTCCCAGATGTTAACGGTAAACGGTCAAAAAGATGAAGAAACACGAAACGCCTTAATTTCACAGAAACGCCTTTCCAAGAAACGTGGGTTTCGAAGCAGCAATTAAATCAGTTTCGGAACAACCCCAATTACATCGTCACCTGGTAAACCAATCATCTCTGTATCTTTTTCCCTCTCCAATACTCGAATACTGTTAATTCTTTCAGTTTACCCTAATCCACAACGTGCTCTCTCTGCTTTCTTTCTCTCATAGTTTTGACTTCTACGAAATTTCAGTTTCTTCCTTTTGAGTTTCTAGAGGATTTTGATGAGAAAATTGTAAAAGGGTTTATGGAATTGTTTGATTCCTGCGAAAAAACGTGTTTTTTTTTTAACTTTGTTCGTTGGGAAGTACAGTGCCATGAAATGTTCTTCGCTCTTTCCGTTGAGCATGTGCACTTTTTTCTCTATGAACGACCATGATAAATTTAGAGTTCAGATGTGAGCACACAAAGATAAAAATTAATGCAGAGAGGCTCCGTTGAAAGTTTTAGAAGTTATATGAGCTACCGTTGTTTCAGTTCGGTGCATCGAAAGGATAGCAAATGCTACTTTTAATTTACTTTGCTTTAGCCATTTAATTGCTTAAGTACAGAGGCTTAGAAAAGTCGCCTCCTTTTTTGTGCTCACTTTTCTATTTTAATACTACATTGGAACTTCCAAGTTGAATGATCATGTGGCATTGACTGTCATTGCAGTATAACTAATTTTTCATCCTATGATTCAGTTTTCTAATTGAGAAATGAAGCTAAAGCAAAATGGTCCATTGCCAAATGAATAATTAGAATGGCATAACTTTGTTACATCCCACAATTATGAGAATGAGCTATTATACAGGTAATTTTCTAGCTAGTTTTCTAAGTAAATGATCAAACTTTTACAAGAAACAAGAGGAAGGAATAAGCAGTTGGTGTTAACTGCTCCTACTTTGGAAAATAGTGTAGAGTGTGTGGTAAATTCTTAATTAAATCAGATTTGAAATTACAAATTCTCAGTTATTAATTGTTCAGGCTTGAATGAAGCTTATATCTTCTCCTGAAGTTTAGCTGAAAAATGACATGTCTCTTGGTTCAACAGTTGCTGTGCTCTATTATCCTAGCTGTTACTGCTTCATTTCTCCAGACTATGGTATATAGAGCATTAATTTGGAGAATATGCCATTTGAGTATGATAAATGGGGTTGGGAACATGTTAGTGTGTTTGGTGGCTTCCACAGGGGAAGTGGAACAAAAAGATGGAAATGCAATCACTGTAACCTTCGATATAATGGTTCTTATTCGCGTGTTAGGGCCCATCTCCTTGGCTTCTCTGGTCTTGGGGTCAAAAGCTGCCCAGCAATTGACAGGTCACAGAGAGAAGCATTTCAGATCCTAGAGGAGGAACGGCTTGCTAAGAAAAAGAAAAAGAGTCCTCGAAATGATAAGCCCAGTAAGCACATTCAGACTTCACAACCAAGTCTTGTCACCAAAGAAGATGTAGATGATGCGGTTGCTAGATTCTTTTACGCAAGTGGGTTGAATATTGACGTTGTCAATTCCCCCTACTTCAATGAAATGGTCAAAGGAATTGGTTCTTTGGGAGATGGGTATGAAGCCCCATCGACGGATAAGCTTTATGATTTATTTCTAAGGAAAGAGAGAGGAAGAATTGAAAAATCGGTATCTCAAGTTAGAGAATCTTAGGCCACATACAGGGTGCACAGTATTATGTGTAGGCCATGTAGATGGTGAATCAGGCAACTTCCACGTTGATCTATTTGTCTCAAGTCCAAGGGGACTCGTATTTTTAAAAGCTGTAGATGTGGACATTAGTGATGATGGAGATCAAGTCTTTACTGCTGCACTCTGTGATACAATTGTTGAAGTTGGTCCTTCAAATGTTCTTCAAATTATTTCACAATTAGGTGATGCCTGTAAAACCTCCGAGTCCTATGTATTGTCAAAATTCCCCAACATATTTTGGTCAGGTTGTACTTCTCGTAGTATCCTCAAAATGATGAAAGAAATAGCTGAACTTGAATGGGCAAAGCCTATCATCATGTGTGCCAAGGCAATTGAGGAACGTTTGATGGCATATCCGAGTACTTCTTCATGTCTTCACATACAGAACCTTGAATCATCTTCTGATACCACTGCCGCCAAGTTTGCACCTTCTTATTGCTTTCTTCAAAAAATCGTTGAACTGAAGCAAGGTCTTCAGGAGTTGGTTGTCAGCGAAGATTGGAAGATATGGAAGCATAATTTCAAGGACGAGTTTGTAAGTATTGAATCTGCCATTCTAGGTGATGATTTCTGGAACAAGGCTCAGTTATTATTGGAGTTGTATGAGCCATTTGTAAGATTGATTGATGTACTTGATGTTGACAAATCTGTGATTGGAACTGTATATGACTGGCGGGTTCAAGCACTTGAAACATTGAAGAATAAGGCAATTGATGGCAGTGTATTGAATCAGTTAGAAGAACTAATCGAGAACAAATGGGATCTACTGTTTTCCCCGCTTCATGCTGCAGGTTACATTCTGAATCCACGCTATATTGGAAAGGGTCAAGCCAAAAATAAATCTGTGATGAGGGGCTGGAAAGCCACAATAGAAAAACTTGAGTGCGAAAGCACAGCCAGATGCATACTCAGAGAGCAGCTTAGCTCATATTGGCATTTAGAGGGATCATTAGGAGAAGAAGATGCTGTGGACTGCAGAGATAAGATGGATCCAATTGCATGGTGGGAGAACTTTGGTTCTGAAACACCCAACTTACAGACACTAGCCATAAAGGTTTTGAGTCAGGTTTCTGGTGTTGGAATATGTCAAGAGATTTGGAAAACTAGCGACTTCTCATACCAAGAACCACCAAGTAAACTAGGAATCAACGGAGTGGAAGATCTCATGTTTGTACGAAACAATCTTAGGCTTCATGGCCGTAGAAATGGCTATTTAACCCCATTTGATGGAGACAGAAATGGCTATTTAATCCATTTTTTGCCAAAAAATGTTGCTTTGAGCTCTTCATCCTGTCTCAGGACATGATCCCAGTTTCATTATGATCAAACAAAGTCTACAGGAAATATTTATGAGTGACAAGGCAGGTTCCATGTCTAAAGTCGTTTGGCACTTGGCTGATAGGCGTGCGGTTCATTCATCAATGAGCAGGTGATTGCTTTTTCTTTTGAAAAATAAATGCTGCTATAAGTCCTGATGTCATGCCGAAGATTGCAAGGAGCACATACTACATTTCTTTGGCATTTTCTGTTACTAATCAGAAGGGTACTCCTCTTTCCCTTTGGAGGTTAGTTGTGAGTTTTACATATGATGCAAATATGGAATCTGAGGACTACCTGCAATACAAATTAGGACATTTAATTGTTCTGAGTTGTCGCTGTATGCAATATCAAGACCGTAAATCAGGGCACGTTCTGTCACCTTAAATTATTTTGCTTACAAAGAGATCATGTTACCTGTTACTTGAATGAGAAGCATGGTTATCCCTTGAAACGAAGAGGAGGATTAAACATTCTCATCTTGACATGAACTCCGTCTTCAATCCATTTAAGAGAGGGGGGTAGACAAGTAGGAGTGGCCTGAGTGGTCAAAGCTCCTCACTTAATACTCTCCCTTTCAGGAGGTTTTGAGTTCGAACCATGCCAACAGAGAAGAAATAGGCATTAGTCTTGGTAAATTTGTGTCAAAAGCAAAGAACTCAATGGATTATAGGGTCAGATCAAGACAAAAAGCTTCTTGGAAATGTCACCAAAACTCAAGGTGACCAAGAACATATTATTATCATATAAAATTGAATGTGGGTGTTACATATCTAGAAAATCTTTGACTCATTACAACCTTTATACAACATAAATCACGGAGAATAGAACAGATGGGTTTGCTTTATTGCTAGTGGAATAAACTATTTAAAAAGGACCAAGTAGAAACAAAGAACACTTCAAAAAGCTCTATGGGCAGCAGATTGTGAATTTCAATGAGAGAAAGAATGGAAGATGCGGGAAAGTAAGCAGGCGTTTGCCAAGAAAAAGAAGAAACTGAGGAGATGGAAATGGAAGATTCTTGAGATACAAAAACCACAGATGACATGGAAACGAAATCCAAGATTCAGCAGCTATGCCGACACCATAGACAAAATCAGGCTGTTTAAAGTGTAGTCAAGTACCTAACTTTGCATTTGGCTTCATGCAAACTAAGTGGACGCATTATTCAAACAAAACGTATACAAAAATGATAAACATTGTAGTCACCACATTGGGTCTGAAATCTCGTATTGAAGTGAAATTTGAAAAATTTTGATAGTATGTAACTTTATTTATACATAATAAAGAGGATATTTTTAATAAACTCATATGCAGATGTGACAGAAAAATTAATATACATAATCTTTTTAAATATATTTTTATAAAGAGGTCATTTTCGTAATTTAAATATGTAATTTTATAATTTTAGCATATGTTCCATCTTTACCCTTTCTAATCTAATTTTATATATCTAGAAAATTAAAATAGATAATGTAAGTAAAATAATAAAATATATGAATCATATTAAGATTTGGTGTGATTATATTTGTGGGACTCAAGAGATTAAAGTTCAGTAGGTTAGGTCTACCATACAGTATTTCTACTCCAAAGCCGTAAAATACGCCTCTTTCGCTGAAGCCATTAGGATTTAGGATAGGAATGCCTTTGCTGTTGTGCGTACTGCATAGGCAAAGCCGACACTGTCAGTTGAATCAGTCGCTTTTTGTTTATGCCTCGTTTATTCACCCTACAGGCTGTGAGTATGTATTTGCACAAACAACAAAGAAAGTCATGGACTCGTGTTGGAAGACCCTCATCCGATTGATTGTTTCAATTATGTATTATTTAATTTTATAAATAGACGTAAATTTTATATAAATATATAAATAAATTTTAATAAGAATTAATTAATTAAAATAAAGGATCTATTCCTAGAACTTGAGTTATCGAAAGTCATACGTTAGAAATGATTAATTCGAATCAAGGGGTGTGGTTGAGTGACAAGAGACTCATTCACTCTTAACCAAAAGTCAAGAGTTTGATTCTTGTCTTTGGGTATGGAACAGTCTTAAATCTTTGAACCAGCTGTCTCATCTTGTGAATTACCTTCCTATCAGCGAGGGGATTAGTCACTGGGTACGCCGGTAGATACCCTAGTTTTAGACAAAAAAAAGTGATCAATCCGACCAAATAACCGGACACTTAACCCGGATTTGGTCCGGTTGAATGACATTCCTATTTATGAGTTGAGAAGATTTCTGCAGTAAGGGACCTACCCAGTTCTAGCGATGATTAGTCTGAAAATGGATAACTTAAAAGTACCTTATCATAATTAGGACCCTCTTAGGATACTTAATAGGTAATAAGATTGAAAGAAAAGGGAACAGAGAGAAGTTAGTGGTGGCTGTGATACGTGGCTCTATGCTTGAAACACGCATTGGATTCTCCTCTATTGTTTGCTCTGTTCTTGTAGTCTAAAGATGGAATCATCCACTCTAGACGCTCTCATACCCCCGATCGGACAGAATAGTGATTGGTTAAATCACAGTTTAATCTCACTTTTAGCTTTTAAAAAAAGCGACCCAGTATTCGGTGTGTACAAGAAGTTACTATATTGAATGAACTCTAACATTGTTGCTATCGACATTCGAACCTAAAACCTTACACTCTATTTCTTACATCAAATTAAATTAAGCCTATAAGCAACTTTACTTACATATAAAATTTAAAAAAGTATACGTTATTTATCCTAATTGTTTAAAAATGTATACGTTAGGTACAAAAATGAACAATGTGTTATTAAGAACGTAATCATAAAGTCTACAAGAAGATATATAAATTATACATACGACACTGAAGTCAAGAGAGACTGAGGGTTGTCAACCTTAGTGGAAGTTCTTTCGTTTTGTCGGTTAGAATTACTTGTAAACGACCATCAGAACTCACAAATTAGCGGAGTGATTAGTGTAAATACTAAATACAATAATCTTGACGTATAAATGAAATTTAAATTTTAAAATTCAGATAAATATATCGTGATATTAATTAGTTAAAATTAACAATTTTTCGTAAATAAACTTGCCCACGTAAGATATCGTATCATTTTTCATTTTCAATGAAATTTAAATACACATTTATATGAAGATAATTTTGTTTTATATTTTGAAACTTCTTAAAATTATTAATTTTTGACCAACTTAGTATTTGATATTTTTAATCTTGATTCACTTAGATTTTATCTATCATAGGATGGAGCACTCTATTCTACTTAATACGATCTACATATTTATGTGAACTTCACATAAATGTGTGGATAAAATTTAATAGAATAAAATTAAAACTGGTTAAATGAAACAAATGATTTGATCTCATCTCTAATTAAGTACCCCACTTGTTTGGGGTACTTATCTCGTGTATGAGAAGCTTCTTTTTCAGTCTTTTCTAATTAAAAAACGGGTAAGAAGCAAATAGAATTTAGGGTATGGACTAAAAATGAAGCATTATACATTAGAAAGTGATAAAAGTGCATAGAAGAAATCCTATCAATAGCAGGTTTAGAGTTGGGCCAAATCGACCTTGGATCTCCAAAAAAATTATTTTCAAATATAGGTTGAGTCGATTTTAAATTTAATCGGATTTAAATGATTTGAAATTCAATTGAATCGGATCAAATTTACCCATATATGGAAATGATTTTTATCAAAAGAATAAACTTGAGTATTTAAATAGAAATGTTAATTATTTCATTTGCAATATTTTTTAATTTTTATTTGTTCATTCAATTACTCAGTTAAAAGTTTCGATTAAAACATATCATTTGAGGTAATTATTAAGGTAGATTAGTCATTCATTCAAACATATATATATGAATGATAATAGGTTGAATTGAATCCAAATTATTTTTAAATTGAAATTTGACTGAATTTTCCAAAATTGATATTATTTTAATTAATTGATTTTTATTATTAAATAAAATAATATTTTGTTAAATTTTAAGAATATAACATAAAAATTCAATGATTAATAAATCCATATGGTTCGGCCCGTTCAACTATAAAAATCTTGAATTGTTCTACTTTTTAATTCGATTTTTTAAATTTTTTTATTTACTTTAATAACTCTTGTTGTAAAAAATTTATCAATTTATTAATTAATCGGCCAAAATTTGTAAATTAATAAGCTCTTATAAATTAAAATTAATTAATTAATTTTTATTTAATAATTCTTTTTATTTAAACTTAAAATTTTAATAATTTTAATAATCTTTTAAATTTTATTTAATCTTTAACTGATTTTATGACGGTTTAATATCGACTAAACTTTTAAAACCAAAGATTTCTTATTTTACCGATTTAACTTGTTAAAATAAAAAAAAACATTATCAAAAAAATTTAAATTCATTTGACTACACTTTTAAAGATTAAATTGGTGCCAAATTTCATCAATTTAAATTTAATTTATTAACAAATGTAAAGTGAAATTAAAAGAGAAAAAAAAGGCTCATAAGGGATTATCCAATATGGGACCGAAACGGACTACAAAATCACTCTTTTCTCCTCTTCCCCTGTTTATATCTAGTCTCCTTTTCTCTCACAAACAACCTGCACATCACTTTCTCTGCTTCTTTCTATTCTGGCTCTCTGCTTCGTGTTTACGAGGGAGAGAGGGGGCTTTGCAACGGTGAAAGAAGTGATTGTCCAACATTGTTAACGATCCAAAACCAATACTGTATACACTACTGCTGTTGTTTTTATTGCTGCTGCGTGTTGGTTTTTTAAGCTCAATTGGCTTTTTATCCATCCCCTGTTTTCCTCTGTTTTGATAGAGAGAAACAGAGATGGCTGAAGTCTCACCGAAAATCATAATACCAGAGTCATTTCAGGTTTCCAGTGATGATCTTTTAGGTCATTTGTCTCTCATTTGGGAACTTGTCAAAGCTCCATTGATAGTTCCGGTCTTGAAACTTGGAGTTTATGTCTGCTTAGCCATGTCGCTGATGCTCTTCATGGAGAGACTTTACATGGGTATTGTGATTATCCTCGTCAAGCTTTTCTGGAAGAAACCTGATAAGCGTTACAAATGGGAGGCCTTGCAAGACGATTTGGAATCTGGCAGTTCGAACTTCCCCGTGGTTCTTGTCCAAATTCCAATGTTCAATGAAAAAGAGGTCTCCGCTTCTCTCCTTTCTCGTTTTCTACTCCTTCCCGCTTTTACTCATTTTGTCTTCTTCTGGGCACTTTATCAGAGCTTGTATAGATTAGTACAAAGTTCTATGCTTTTTCTTCTTTCTCTCCTTACGTTTGCTTTGGTTATGTAATGATTGCTGTCCTGTGCACAGGTTTACAAGCTCTCCATAGGCGCAGCTTCTAATCTTTCTTGGCCAGCGGATCGTCTTGTGATCCAAGTCCTCGATGATTCAACTGATCCTACCATCAAGGTACTAAAAGTAAAGGAAAACACAAACATATGCCTAATGCAATTTCGAGGCATTTGCTTTGTTTCAAGCAAAAGAAAACACTCCAAAACGACTACTTTTCTGAGCTTGATGAGTCTATACTTACGTGAACACTTTTGTCAGTATCATAAAACAGCCAAAAAGAGCAATTAAACACAAATCACATTAAAGAGACGCCAAATTCCTGATTTGGATTCTGCTTGCATACTCCAGAAAGACCTCATTCTTTTCTCGTGTTGGCAGCAAATGGTGGAGCTGGAGTGCCAGAGATGGGCAAGCAAAGGCATAAACATAACGTACCAAATCAGAGAGAACAGAACTGGATACAAAGCTGGCGCTTTAAAAGAAGGATTGAAGAGAAGCTATGTGAAGCATTGCGAGTTCGTTTGCATCTTCGATGCCGATTTCCAGCCTGAACCTGACTTTCTCAGGCGCGCCATCCCGTTCTTGGCCCACAACCCCGACATTGCTCTTGTCCAGGCTCGTTGGAGATTTGGTAAGTACAATTACTTCCACTACTAGAATACTTCTAAACTAAACGAAACGAAACCAATACTCGTTACTAGACACTGTACTTAAACCCTTATTAAACCCAGTAATCACTGGCACTGAACCGGCCACCGGGTCGATTATCTTAGCCATTAGCAGGTTTTAGGGAGTGTCGGTGGTCTAGGTGGTGTGCGTGGATGGATATGTATACTTCGCGGGTGTTTAGTAGTGTCATAAGATAGGAGAATTGTGCATGAGTAATATTACTATATCTTATTTTGTTTAATAAAATTTCAGTTATTTATTTTGTGAGATCTACGTGAGGTCTACGCAAGATTTATATAAGATCTACATAAATAAATAACTAAAATTTATTAAACACGATAAAATAGAGTAATATTAAACAAGAGATTTAGACTCTTGTGCACGAGGGCCACCAACCACGGAATGGGAACCCCGTCTTCCTAGCTCCCTCCGCCACGCCAGATCACAACACCTGGTGGCCTAAGCGAAGTCGCGGAGCCCACGTGGCGAACGGGAAGTGAAAACTAAATTTGTCCTTTTGGTTATTCCAACCAAACTCGGTTGAACTGACGTAAGTAGCCTTAACTCACAAGTCACGATGGGACGCCAATTTTAGGAGTTACAAGCGCGAGACTTTGCTAATCATCTGGGGGTAGTTTTGTCCTTTTGTAAGGAAATAACAAAGAACGGTGGTTCCTGTATTTCCTCTATCAACGACCCCCATATGTTGGGATCACGTGGCCGCCGTCGTGTGTTTTTTTTTTGTTTTCAAAAATAATGCAGAAGAAGGGTAAAAGTGTCATTTGGGATCTCACTTTAACTTCTAGGTCACGTGCTGCTTTTGTGGGTAAAGTTTACCGGTGGGACCGGAGCTATAACTGCCGACACTTCCCATTCGGGCAGTACAAAGCTTACTATTGCAATTTATTTCCGGAGTTAATTACCTTTACCAGTGGAGGGTCGAACTGAGAAGAAAGCGAAGCCCGTTATGTCGGGTACAGAATCTTCCTCGTGTACCTTGTCAGGCTCGCATGTAGACAAAAAGCTCACAGTAGAAGATAAGTTGGAGTCATACTTTACTTGCAATCTAAATAATATATAGCTAAATCCGAGGCAGGATAGTTACTAAAATAAGCAGTTTTTTTTTAACTTAAGTGAGGTCGCAGGTTCAAATTATTTTTATGTATGCAGCTATTTAAAACTTGAGATCAGAGTTTTGTCTCCCGCAAAGGACCTACTTAACTCAAGCGGAGATTAATCTATTTTTTTATAGTTGAGATCTTTTTAGAATATCTTGTGGGCAAT
>JAOTIZ010000202.1:3874962-3897809 GCA_027123425.1 Erythroxylum panamense | reverse complement strand
ATATGAACCATGAAACAAAAATTACATTGCTAAAAGATTACATTGACAATAGAAAGTGCTCAAAAGAAAAGGGAAAAGCAAGGGCATAACTAAAAATAGTTTTGAGAAAAAGTTGAATAATACATCATAAACCCCTCAAGTAAAGAATACATGTTCAACAAATTAAGTAATACGAAGAATAACAATATGGATGTCCAAAAGGGTGATTAATATGAAGAGAACTATTTTATATTATATAGGTAACTCAAATAAAGAATCTTTGGATAGAAAATGTTGACCATAAGGAGAACAAATGCATACCGAACCATCCATGGAGCTTGCCAGAAACTACTGATCATGCAACTGAAGCGATACCAAACTAAAGATTCAAACAAGACTAGAAGTTTTAGAAATGAAAAACCAAACAAGAAAAGGGGAAAATGAAAAGTAACAATAACAACATTTCATAACAGCACCAACCAGCATATAGACGAAGGCATAAACATATAAATGTATATACATATATATATGTGTGTGTATATACATATATGTATGTATATATTAAAGAACTTCAAATGAAAATAGTAATTGATTGTAAATTAAATTGTACAAGTTATTCATAATTGTGTAATTAGAAATACAAGCATGTATCTATAATTACACAATTAATCTAATTACACAATTATGAATAAATTGTACAATTTAATTTACAATCAATTACCTAATTACACAATTATGAATAAATTGTACAATTTAATTTACAATCAATTAATATTTTCATTTGAAGTTCTTATATATATCATCATCATTATCACGCCCAGTCCGAAGTTCTGTATTAAAGTAGGATTTAGGGAGGTCTGGTAGTTTACAGCCTTACTCCTATATAATAGAGAGGTTGTTTCTGGTAGACCCACATGTAGATGTGACAACAAAGAGTGATGTAGATTAAAGAGTAAAAAAGAAAACTGGCACGTTAAATAATTATGTAAATAAAATTACAATAAATACATAAATAAATAATAAAAATAAAATATAACTATAACTTTAAAAATAAAATATATTTTAAAGCTAAAATGTAACGAAATATATCATCTCTTTATCTGTAGAAAAGCACCAATACCTATATGATAAGAGAGCAATAAAGTATCAAAAAATTCAACTTTGACTAAAAAAAATGTAGAAATACAAAACATCTGAAACCATAAAATCATTAAGCATAAAAATTCAATCTTGACATAAACCCAACAATATCATATACAAAGAGATCAACATAATTAAACCCAAAAAGTATTAAACACTAAATCAAACAAATAAGCTAATATTAAAAGCAAAAAATCATAAAGAACATAAATTTCAAAAAATTCAACAAAACCCAGAAAATACCAAAGCAAAAGAGACTGATTATATATTAGATAAAATTTTGAAGATAAAATTTTTTAATTAATTAAATTTATTTTAATCTCTTACATAATATATATTAATAAATTATCAATAAATTTATTTTTATTAAATAAATAATTTAAAATTCAGTTTTATTTATAAATTAATTTAGTTTTAATATATTTCAATTATTAAATCAAAATTCTATTTGAAATATATATATTTTAAAGATATTTTTAATTTAATCTATTAAAATATAAAATTATTAAATTAAATTAAAGTACTCGTAATTTTAATCAATTAAATATAATATTATATTAAATTAGTCATAATTATTTTAAATAATATATATTTAGTCGATAGATGAAAAATATAAACAAAAAAATCACTTTTATGTTTTTTCATAAATTTTCAAAAAACATAAATAAAAATCAAACAAACAAAATTTCTACTCAATTAAAATAAAAAACGGAAAATTTAAACTGATTTTAGTTTTAGTAATTAGTAAGTTATTTGTGTGTAGAGTGGAGACTCGAGAGGTGGTGATATAGATTCCATGTGTAGATTCATCACTGGTCTGTCATTGACACCCATGGTGACTGCATGCAGGAAATTACCGTCATCACGTACGTGTAAGGATTTTATGGAACAAAGGTCTCCACCTCATCTGCCAGGTGTGATAACGAAGGATTTTGATTTCGTATGAAATACGCTTTCCAATGCATGACACTCCGACTAAGCATAGCAATAATTAATGTAGTTTGTCGTTACAATACTTATGACTTTGTTTTTTTTATCTTAGGAGGTGTCTATTGGGTCAAAGTCGGTGACTAATCTCCCTTTATTACGTGATGTATATTTTATCGGGGGTTATAGTTGGCCCAAAAGTTTTTTGCATTCCGAAAGGTAAGAATCAAACTCAAAACCTTTTAGTTAAACGACAAAGATATGCGTTACTTACGCTAACCCACTAAATTTGATGTCTTCCGAGTTATGAGTTAGGACCAACTTCACTTTTAGAGGAAGGCAAAAAGACTCTTAAGTCACCGTAATGGGAACAAGATGGTTTGATGCATGCCTTGAAATTGCCGCCAGAACAGACCATAATTTCAAACCTCCATTTTTTGAAAATCAAATCTTCGTTTTTTTAAAATATATAGGGTTTCATAAATACTTCTTAATTTTAAATTTATCATAATAATTTAACCTTCAAATAAATATATATATATTATGAATGAACTAAATGAAAATATTATTTACATGACAACTAAATCAAATTATTAAATTCAAATTGAATTAATTAAATTTAGCTTGATCTAATAATTATATTAAATTATTAATCTAAATTAAATTTAATTAATTCAAAAGCTTAAGAGCTAATTTAATTTATTATATTAGCGATGTTTTATTATTTTAATTTTTGTAAACAATTTCTCTACTAGTTAATAATGAGCCTGCATATTATTGGACCTTTTCATATTCTGTACATTGGCAAAATTTATAATAAATGTTATTGATTTGATCAGTTTACTTCAATTTTTTGTACTTCCTGTGTTTCTAGATTAAAAAGGTGTTTGGCAAACGACTTATCAGCTTTTTTTTAACTTATTGGCTAAAAATTAGTTTTTTGATTATCTTTAAAAGTTATTGATGTGTTTAGTAAATAACTTATTAGTTAGCTTATTTAACCCTAATAGCTTATTTCTAAAAGTTTTATAAGAGGACCTTTTTGGATGATAACAAAAATAATAGATAAAAACCAATTATACCTTCTTTTCATAATTTTTGAATTATGATATATATATCATACTATAATTATATATTTTTTTAATTTATTAAATAATAAAATTCATTTATATTATATAAAAATACTAATATGATATAGCTCGCTGCATCATTTATATTAATAGATAATTTAATGTTGGAATAATAATAATAATAATAATATTATTATTTTTTTATTAAAGTTATATACTTTATTTTTTAAAATTAAATATTTAAAATTTAAATTCTTATAAATTTATTCAACGAAATACTAAAAAATACAATATTTATGCCTTTATATTTTTTTAAAATTATGTCCTCATATATTATTTTACAAATCAATAGTTAATGCTAAATAACTAATTTTATTATATATCTTTAATATCTAATGATCAAATCAACTAATATAATCAACTATCATCTATCCGCTAATAGAATGTTTACTAAAAATGACCTAAGTTTTATGGGAGAAGGAAAACGATAAGTTGTCACAAAGCCTAATCAATTTGTCCATGTTAACGTTTGGCAGATGAGAATGACAGGGAGATTGAAACTTTCAAGACTTATCTACTTAAGATAGAACAAGACACTCAACAACATGGGTTGGAGTTGGGTAAGTTGATACGTCTCGTTTGTTTGAATTAAATACGATAATTCTGACCAAACAAATAGACTATGTGTGTGTATATATATATACATGCTCTTTAGGGATGATCGAGTTGATGTAATGAAAGTGTATGAGCCAAAAAGTCCCATGTTCAATACCTTTTATTTACGATTTCTTGATTAAGTCTATCGTACAGGAATTGTTTAGTGTGTAGTACTCGGTTAATGTAATTTGTAGACTATTATGTTAATTCAAAAATTTATCAATGCGCTTTTAAATAATAACGATTACGAATTTCTCTATTTAAAAAAATCAAAAAATATATACATCTGTTTCTTATTATGTATAGTATACCAAGTAGCAACATAAGAGTGATATCAGCATATATATTTTAATGATTCAGTCTTGAATTAGGTCTTGTCTTATATAGAATTAGCTTGAAATGCACGTTTCTGAGTGCCTATGGTGCAAATCATTTCATAAATTAATGATTCATAATTAAGTGATAAATAATTAGAAAACTCGTATCCCATTCTGTAATTTTTAGTTTTAGTTTTAGTTTTAATTTTAGTTTTAGTTTTCATTTTTTATTTTAAGTATTTTTTAAATAAAAATAAAAATTGTTTAGTTTATTGATAATTATATATTAGATAAAAATTTAAAGATTTATTACTTTTAATTAATTAAATTTATTTCAATCTCTTACATAATATATATTAATAAATTATCAATAAATTTATTTTATTAAAATAAATAATTTAAGATTAAGTTTTATTTATAAATTAATTTAGTTTTAATATATTTCGGTTACTAAATCAAAATTTTATTTGAAATTTATATATTTTAAATATATTTTTAATTTAATCTAATTAAAAAGTATTAAATTAAATTAAATTATTCGTAATTTTAACTAAAATAGGTCTAATGTTGGGAACATGAACATCTTTTGTCACGTGTGTGTTTAGCGTTTGCATAACTCTTCCTCCTCTGGAGTAGATGGAAAGTGAGGTTAGGCTACTTCATGAGATATTTCAATTAACTTAACTTTCAGTGCATACTGAGTCAGAAGTTGAAGATCTACACACCCAAAAAGGTGGAAATGAAATAGACAACTGTATTATTAAAACCTGCGCTTAAAAATCTCATGGTGTAGGTGAGTTAGTAAGGGGCTCTTCTGACTTAAGTGAGATTACGGGTTCGAACCGTCCTCATGTATACAGCCATTTAAAATTTGGAGTCAGAGTTTTACCTCCCATAAAAGACCTAACCAGCTCGAGCGAAAATTAATCTAAAAGTAAATGACTTAAAGGTACATTCTTATAATTAAGACCCTTTTAAAATATCTCGTGAGCAAAAAAAAAAAAATGCGCTTAAAATATCCAGCGCCACTGGGCTAGTGTCTTCTTCATAAGATACATCAGATGTTGTCTGTTTAGACGTTGGGTTTTCTTATTAATGTTTGCAATTCACTAATTGTACTAGGATGAAGAGAATTAATATCTTAAATAAAACTTCTAGATTCTTAATAATAATTATGCAGAATAATACGTTACCTAATATGAAATCTTTTAAAAGTGTTCGAACATAAATTTAGTGACTGTTTGAATAGACTTTTGAAAGGTTAATAAGCACTTTTTTCTACCACAAAAATCTTTTTCAAAATATAACTTTTTAAGAAGTTTAAATTTGGAGCTTATCAAAAAAGTCTCTCAAATAGCTTTTTTGGGTAAATTTTTCATATAAATTAATTTGCCTATTTTTTAGTCTCATTTACCTTTATGTTTTACACATAATTATCATAATACTCACAAACTTATCTTCACATTTATCTTGCAAACCTATCTTCTTTAATCTCTTGCCCAGTTGTTTTACTCAACTTGAATATCTATGTCGGGATTTATATAATATTATTTAACTTTTTATATGTTTTAATATTTATTGTTGATATTAGTTTTACTTATGTTATAATCCATGTAAAATATTTGATTAGATATATTTTCATTTATGTTTCATATGGTTTAAAATTATATAATAGTTAATATATTGTGCTTTGCATACTGCTTAATATATTTTAAATAATATTTATATGCATAAATAATTTGTATTATAAAATAAAATATAGTTAAAATTAAAAGTATTTTTTTTATGTTTATGTTACCAAACAGTTTACTGTATGAAGCTTTTTCAAAAGAACTCTTTTTTAAATGATAGTCAAACAGTCAACTGATTTTTTAGAAAAGTTCTTCTCATAAAAGATCTGCAAGAAAAAGTTCTACTGACAAAAGCTCTACTGGTATAAGCCCAACTAAACAAAGGCTTAATTTAAGATTTGATCAACTTAAATTAAAGTTGATTGAAACTGAATGTCAATTTTAACAATAACCTATGATTTCTACATCAATATTAATTATTTGCCAGAAAAGATATTAACCTTGTTTTAGAAAAGACAAAGACATTGCTATCTAGTAGTGTGATAAAGGATTTATCATTAATTGTATTGAAAATGACCAATTTGTATAAAACTAATAATTAAAACATCCAACCCTAAATTTTTTTAATTAATTAACTTTTTAATATGATTTATTCTAATAACTCTTATTATTAAAAACTAACTATTTTATTAGTTAATTATTCAGTTTTGTAAATTAATTAATTTATATTAGTAAAAATAATCAATTATTTTTCATTTGACATTTTTTCAATTAAATTTTAAATTCTTTAATAGGTAATGACAACTTTTTCAATCATATTTTAAAATCTTTAATTTTATTCATCTGTTAACTAATTTTAAAATCGATTGAATTTTTTAAACTTTAAATCTCTTGTCTTATCGGTTTAATTTTTGGTCAAATTATTAAAACATTAGTTAAAACTTCTTTTATCTAATAATAACATAATATAGGATGCAAGTTTCCTTATATTAGAATGAGCAACTTTTATATTTATTTTATATAAAATATTCACTTATTTGGATCTCTTTTCATTACCCTTTTCAAAAGGGAAAGGGCAAAAACATACTCTAATTATTGAAGAACTTCTGTTAAGATATTCACGCGTGCACACTCCCAGAAATTAATTAGGGTTTTGTCGTTTCCTCGGTAGACTCTTGAATTCAAATCAACCGGTGAAGGCAACGTGAGACTGCAAAACAGGCTACGACTGGTGCAGGTGGGTCTAGTACACGATAATACTTGGCAATTGGCAACTGAAAGTCCAAGTTGGAGTCTTGCCTGGTCCCCATCGTGTCATCTCTGGCTGCCGAGAGTTCTATCCACTGGAAGATTAGGACCAGGAGTATTTAATTCTGGAATTTGGTGGTGTTCAGGCTAACTTAATCCATTGAATGCCAAATCTGAACTCGCTTCTGTTTCTGGGGCATGCAAGTTTAGACTTTGTTAATAGCTATAGCGAGTGTTAAAAGGCAATAACTGGGTTATGATGTCTCCAACGTGCTTAAGTTCAGCTTCACACGTAACTTGTACAAGGTAGGATGAGAAGCCTGTACGGGTAGCCCAGTTGATCATTGGGAAGGAAAGTGAGTCCAAGATGTCGGGTTCGAGTCTCGGCAGCGACAGTGTGGGAGCTCATCCAATGTGATGACTTCTTGTATGCACCGAGCATTGGGCAGTCTTTCCGAGAAGCTGGTTAGAATCAAACCGTGATTTACCTCTCTCACACAATGTCGGGCTGAAGTGTGGGAGCGCCTAGAATGGGCGTTCCACCTTTTGAATCCAAGGGTAGGATGAGAATACCAAGAGAAAGAGACAAGGAAATGCAATAAAGTGTCAAATAGTTTGTCGCCAATAATGGAATTTTTGTTGGAATCACCGAAAACAGTAAGTAAAACGAATACAAATTGGTGGGTATTATCATTTTCAAAAGGACATTAACATTAACGTTTGAGTGTAACATGCAATTTTGGAACTATCATTGGATGCATCGAACCACGGCAGGTGCAGATGGTCCAGAGAAATTTCTCTACCCAATCATCTCATCGAGTTTGTTATACGGTTCATAGAATACAAACAGAAACGATGACAGTGAGACAGGTCAATGGGGGTAACAAAATGCGAGGGATGGGGGTCATGGCGGTCCAGCTTTGACCACTTTCATAACGACTGTTAGAAATGTCTAACTCATCTCTAAAAGTTAGTTTAAGAGGAGGAGTATTATAAATTGTTTAATGCTCTTATAGTTGTCCGATGTAGAATTCCTGACACACCCCCCTCAGTCCAGAGTAGGACTGGACATCTGATGGACATATTGGGCAAAAGGATATAACCGGATACCGCTCTAAACTATCGAGATAAACTGACTTGGCTCTGATACCATGTTAAAAGTGCCTAATTCATCCCCAAAAGTTAGCTCAAGAGTAAGAAATTTACATACTGTTAAAAATTGTTTAATACTCTCATAATTATCCGATGTAGGATTCCTGACAACGACAGCTTACCAAAGAGCCGTATATTAAGGTTAAAACAAGTCATATGCAACCAAAGAACGCACATCACATGCACGTAAAGCCAATAGTACAGTATCGTGACTCGAACCTGAGGGGTGCATAGGCTAAAACAAAGTTTGGTTTGCGTTCTTCCAATATTGTGGGCTTTCATTTGAACAACTTGGCCAAATTGGTAGGACAGTCTCCATCCCAAGCGTTGAAGAATGAAGACTGCAATTGTGACCGCTCTGAACATTTCAACCTCGACAACCTAACTCCACGAGGCATGAGGAATCAAACCCCATCCCAAAAGGTTCGGTTGGGAAATGGGATCTCTCGCCCTTATCTAGTTAACATTGAGATGATAGCCTTGAAGGCTTACTGTTAAATCTACAAGTATAAATGGCAGAATTATGTAAGTGTTGTTAGAATGTTTCATATTGACTAAACATGAAAATGGTAAAGTGTTTATAAATGGTAAGGATAAATTATCCAAACAACTGGTTCTAGTTATTTGGACAATAGTTGACCCAAGCTCAATTATTGTAAGTAGACTGTACACTCTACTCATATTAAAAATTCAATATGGTATCAGAGAAGGTTTGGTCCGGATTATGAATTTTTCGGTTGTCCGTCTGGATGTCTATTCCCAGCAGTCCGGTCCGCTTACCACTGCGTATATTTCAAGTGACAACTGGATGTCCATTTCTAGTTGCACTTGAGGGGGAGTGTTAGAATGTCCCATATTGACTAAACATGAAAATAGTAAAAGATTTATAAGTGGTAAGGATCAACTATCCAAACAACTTGTTCTAGTTATTTGGTCAATGTTTAATACTCAAGTTGAGAGGAAGATAATATATTGACGAAAGAATAAAGCAAAGATGCATGAGTAGATAAGATAAATGATTGATGTTGATAAATACTTGAGAGTGAATTGATACGAAGATAACATATTGACGAAAGAACAGAGTTACGAATAGATGAGACAAATGGTTAATATAGATGCATACGTAAGAGTAGCTGGGGTACAAACATACATTGATGATCTATTGTCAAAAATCTTCAATGAAGGATAAGATTCAATGCAAGATTAAAGTTGATAGTGTAACTAAGTCGCGATAAGCTTGAGATTAAAGCTGATAGGAATAGTTTCTTAGAAAAATGCTAAGCGAAGATTGTCCTCAAATTATTTCAATGATGCTTGACACGAAAATGACAGGGAAAAACCTATGAGCACTACAAGAAAAATGTAGATTAGCGACGGAAAATTAACAACGGAAAAATTTTCATCGACGAATGATCGTGTAATTAAGTAACGCTAAGGTTGAAGGTGCACAAAGGCACTTGACTTCGACAAGAAAATCCATAGGCATGTAAATTTATAGTATTGATTGTATAGTTGTTTAAATTATTGTTAATTTAGGTCCTAGAATAATGTTAAGATAAACTATCCGCAAAGATAGCTCGAAATGACTAACCAAGGGTTCATCAAGGTAATTGTCTTCAAAAGATAGATAATTTAGTGACATATGAAGAAAACATGAAGAGGTGAAAAAGAAGAGGTGAAAAAGAAAAGTAGAAACACTCAAGCTTACGAATTGGAAGCACTTCTTTAAGTAGAGGAAACTAACTTGATACAACTTATAAAAGAAATACAGTAGAACTTTTTTAAATTGATACTCGATAAATTAATAAACTCTCTAAGATAATATTTTTCTCCGGTCTCGACTTGGACCAATTGAAAATTTAACAAATTTCGATAAGATAATAAGATAATATATTTTTAAAATACCCCCATGTAAATATAAGGTCCCGTTAATATCATAAATTAATAATTATATAAACTTACACAAATATAACTAAGATAATTTAGTGAAATATAATTCTAGTGTTGTTTGTACCTTGACTAACTTTCAAATGAAACTTTTCTTTGTGACATCTTTTAGATGAGGAGTCATTGTTGGGTGTGATTTCAAGAAATTTTCTATTTTGTTTATAAAGTATTTTCTATTTCTATCATACGTACATATGTACATTGAATATTTTTAGTAAAAATACCATGAATAATACTTAATTATTAAGATGGCTTCTTAAGATAGCTTGTATGGTTAACAATGAATCTATATTTTAGATTCATTCAATTAATATGAAATATGAAAATTTCTAAGATTAAAAATATTTTTTGATGTAATCAAAATTTAACTTCAGTCAATTACAAAATTCTCTTTAAATTAATAAATATTAATTTACCGGTTAATAATTTCTCTATAAAATAATAAATATCATAACCCCAACAATATTAATTTATAGAAGTTTTACTATAATAATTTCTTACTAACTTACAACAACAATAATAACACTTAATAAAAATTTCGCTAAAACACAAGTCTACGAGAGTACAATAATACGTGACCTTATCTTAATCTAAATGCTAAGACTCTTTTTGATACAATTCCCTACTTACTTTGTGTTTGATGAAAAAAAAAAGCATGTTAATAGTTGGTTAAACCTAAGCTTTGAAAAAGGTTAAAAGAAAATCTTGGAAGAAAATTCTTATTAAAAACTTTAAATAAAGACTTCTTAGGCAATTACATAGTGTTTTTTGAATTTATTTCATCTGTTTAAATTGTACTAAACATTTGTATGTTGAATAAAATATAAATAACGTCTTGATGAAGCTTGGAAAGCTTCAGCAATCGTGTCCAAAAATATTACCCATGACACCTATCATAATATCTAAATACTAGAACCCGAGAACCTAACTAGCTAGCCTGGTAGATTCAATATGGTATATTTGTTGAGCCTAAAACACATAGCTCTTTATGCAAAAAGTAGTTTCAGACCTGGATGTCAACCCTGTTCTTTGGAAGAAACAACCATCTCTATTCCCTGTTCTTTTCAGGTGAAAAAAGAAGAAATGTGGCTTTAATCATGGTAAACAAAACAGCCAATGCGCAGGTAGGCAAACCTGATACAGTAGTTGTCTTTTGTAGCAACAACAAGCTTTGGCCTTTGCAGAACTGGCATGACTCCCACAATATCTTACAGTGAAACAGGCTCACTCGAAACAGAACAAGAATATGACTCAAAAATAGACAACCGTGAGTGCAATGACAATACATTGTCTGAATCTCTCTCTGGTGCTGCATGCAGCCAAGTCTGGCTTGGGGTTCTAGGCCTTATTAGTCTTTGATTGGGTTTCACAGAAGCCGATGGACATAGAGTACGAGATAAGGAACGCAATTGAGACGTTTTTCTAGAGGAATGGCTTCTGGCCCCAAGCCTTTCATTTTCGCCGAAGGAAGCTCTCAATCGTCCTTTTTGACCATGAATCGGCCGAAAATTGACTGATTTAGTCCTAGAGACGCCACAAAGGGCCTCCAAATCCAAAGAATGAGTCGGTTTCTTTGGCAACTGGTTCTCCTTCCATGCCAAAATTGATTGTTGAAGCCTTGATGGTATCTAAAAGTTGGTGCAGAGAAAGTACACGTAGTTAGTATCCAATAAGCAATGCAAAAGGATGAGAATGGTAATTACATAACAATTTAATCAAGTCTCAGCTAGTGAAATAGATCAATTCAATTAGAACCAAACAAACTGAAACGGTCAGTCATTGTGGAATTCATCAACTAGTTGAATATCCAACGCTCACAAAAATTGGAAATTGAGATCAATGCTGATGCTGGATTATAAAGTAAAAAAAAAAAAAAAAAACTATCTGCAAATCAGAGTCTTGTACCAAGCTTAAGAAAACTGCGAATAGAGAAATATGTTAGTTGCAAAGATAATAAACAATCGTGTAATATTACATTGAATTTTAATCATGCAACGGCAATACATGAAAAAGAAACACAGAAATGTGAAACTTACGGCTGAGAGAAGTCTACATGAAGCAAATGATAATGAAGTTGCAGCAAATGAAGAATCCCCAGGTTTGTTTCCTTTCTGTTCCTCCTTTGTTGGGCCCTTATCTTGGTTAACAGAACCAAAACTTGATGGCGCAACATCATCCTCCTCTTCCTCTTCCTCTTCCTCTTCTTCCTCACCTTCCTCTTCGGCTAAAGATTTCTCATCTTTGTTGGATGATGCAGCTATTTTCTCTTGGTCCAGCAGAGCATTTCCATCCTTTTCCTCCTCTTCCCCCTCTTCCCCCTCTTCCTTCTCCCTCATTTTCAATTCTTCTTCCATGTCCTCAATTTCCTCTTCCAGACAAATTTCAGCCTCTACCAACTCAAGCTCCTGCTCAAGCAGCTTTATCTTCATCTCACTAATCTTTTTCTTCTCTTCAACCCATTTATCTAGTTTTTCCAGTGTTGACACACATGCATTTTCAATTGCTTTTAGAATGCGCTCCAATAAGCTTTCCTTCTTCACCAACTCCTTTTTTCCATAGAACTCATCAAAACCAAGTGGTAGGAACTTAACTTTACTAGGATCTATCTCTTCTCCCTCTTTTAATGGTGGCTGCCAAAATAAACGAACCCCATGTTCCTCATCCTCAATATAATTTATTAACAGCCCACTTTTTGTGTGTAGGATGAGTGGATTTTCAGTGCATATAAGTTTCGATGGATCTTTAGGATCAGGTTCTGGTTCTTTGTTAAGAACTACGAACTCAGGCTCCTCCTCTGGCCAAATGCAATTAAAACGTAAAACAAGTGAAATAGTAGAAAATTTGAGGTTTAAATTATAAAAAGGAAAAAGAAAGAAAATAAAAAACAAGGAAACTGATTTAGTTTTCTGGTTGACAGTAGAAATCAAGGGGTCAAACAAAAGCGAACAAGCAAAAAGAAAAGCAAGTGTTAAAACTATCATAATTGTTCAAAAGAGACCGACTTTGCAGTCCTGACAAAAGGATCTCAATTCACTGGAATAAGGGAATGCATCCTCCATGAAGTAGCTAGAAGTTCAGTGAAGTGGATGCTTTACAGTCTATCTTCACGTTTATATTCTATCTTCACACTTTTTTTTTACATTGACCAGATTAACAATAGTCAAAACAAAAGTAAGAAGAACTAGAATCTTACAATATCAGTCGATGATAGTTCATGGAAATGAAAATATTAAGAACGTACTAAGTAATTTAGCAATTAAAAATTCTTTATCTTCTTTTGATCGACACATATCAGCTTATCACGTATCTCAAAGAAATTTGCAAGCCAAGGGGCATACAATATTTGCCTTCCCAAGACAAAGCTGTAAAAAGGCCTGCCTTGTCAATTGAATATACTCTGGTATTCGTGACACTGAAATCACTACCCACAGTCCATTCAGGAAATTGACTTTGGCCACTTAAAAGCCAAGTTAAATGATTGAAGCAGAGAACATGAAGATCATCATAAAAAATAGTTTGAAACAATTTATCTCATCATAGGAAACCAAGAATTCCTTTTCCTATTATAATCCAAATTCCTGCAACTTATTTTGTACTATCTTTATTTTTGTCATACAAGATACGATTTGGTCCAAGGAATAAAAGACATAGTAAAATACTCATAATCTGGTAAAAGGGAGATATAATGGCCTCATTCAAAGTTCTTTTTGGGAATAGGAGAGAGTTGATGATAAGAGGAAAGAGGCAATACCGTTCTCCCACCAATATTCAAGCTCAGCAGGCATAGGTAACCTCAGGGGAGCCTTATAGAAGGAGTTCAACCACATTTCTCTTTCCTGATCCACCTCTTGCACATATCTTTTCCAATAATCAGGGACCTGCCAGACAATCATTTTTGTCTCTCATACTCCTTAAAGTCATAAAAGAATGAATGTACTTACTTCATAAAACTGGTTAATGAAGCCTGGAGCCATCCACACATCTTCTTCCTCATAGAAATATGGATGTTGAGGATCACTGTATGGACCCCTCTGTTCCCTGACCACTGTAGCAAGGCAATCATGATTATAATAGAAAGATGTCATGGGAGTCTCAAATATGATCACTTATCGGGTAATAATAGCAGATGTCACTTTTTATCGTCGGAATAATCAGTGAACAGACAACACACTCCATTTCACACCCAAGACCTAAGTGGCAAATACCCAGTTGGTTAATATTCCATTTTCTTGGTTGAGCCAGATAAACTAGTTTGATATTGATTTGGTCAATAGTCTAAACTTCAATTAAAAGTTTGTTGGGACTATGTGGGGTTTGAGGCTTGACCCTCCAACCTCCCACCATACCTTTGTGCATTTATCAATTCAACAAAGCATTATTTTGAATAAATCCTTTCACTTGTAGTACACTCCCAATGTTTTGTATTCTCTGGCATTTTAGATAAAAGTTCATGTTGAAAACAGTTCAAATTCTGACCCTTGACCCACTGTTTTGTCTAGGTCAATACCTCAAGCCAAATTACAAAACAATATTTACTATATTAAAAGATTACAGTTGTATTAAATTTAACTCGTCTTTAATTCAAGTTATGTCACCTGGGTGTGTTCGAACATTTCAAGTTCTGGTTGAGTTTAAATTTGCGATATGTAAGTTGAGCTATAACTTGGCCCATCAAATAGATACTGCTGCAAGTTTGCTGAATATTATGCCCATATAATAGTCAAGTCTACAATATCTAACATCATATCTTTTCCGGTTATTAATTTTCAAGCATCAGAATGAAAATCATGAAGGTTCAGCTTTCAAATGCCTAAAGCAATGCAGAATTTCTAGCTCAACATTGGTCTTAAAACATCAAGAAAAAAGGAATAGAGCCATAGAGACATAAAGACATACTTCCATCCGGCTTGTTGACAAACATTCGAGCCTTAGCAGCAGCTACTTCTGCTATTCCTGCATGTGCCTGAAAGATCAAACTGTCAGAGATTTAAAATTTTCATTTCATGATGGAAAGAGAAGTCCACAGAATACCGCTGAAATGTTTTCATCACAATCAGTAGCCTCTTCCACAAACTCCCCAAAGTAGAATCTACCCTGTACCCACATCAGAATTAGTAGCTATACAAAAAGAAATAACAGACTATGGTCACACCATAAGATGGTCCTCATTAGGGCATCTTAGTAACAAGTACCTCTAAAATGCATTAAAAAACAGTCATAGAGCATAAATTTCTCATTAATGTTAAAAGATACAAACAAGCAACCGGGCATTTAAATGCTGACATTGCAACTAGATTGCCACAAAAATTGCAGTACAATATTAATTGCTCAATCGATTATATGGAGTAGTTTTAATCATTTCAAGTTCAGATACTGGGTGACGGAGAATGAAGTAGGCAGAATGGTGGGGAGAGGAACGGGTCTTTCGTTAAGTGAGACATAAAAGTAATTCGATCCTGAATGCAATTCTAAGTCTGTCTTATTAATAATTTGAATCTCATTTTCTTGCACATCTTTTAACAAGACGACTCCTTTCAATAACAAAAGAAGCCCTCACATATTATCTATATGTCATGGACTCACATATAGGGGAACTTCATTCACTTCATAAACACCACAGCCATGCATCCTGCCATGCTTCCATTGGCCAGCATAACGATATCGACCTTTCTCCCTAGCAAGGAAACACCATGACAATTAATTAAAAGTCTGAAACATACCCCCACCTAAAATATCAAAATGTAATAGACAGCACAAACTGCAGAATCATGTCTTTTCTTTTAATAAAGCATGAACTAGCAGAAGATTCCTTTAGGCCAGATAATTTATTGAGTTGAAGAACATTGTCATCTATATAAAGATATATGTAGCTTGGTTTTCCTGTCCACGGTCAAGGCTCTCAAGCAAATGACAAATTGAGAAAAGGGAGAGTGGTTTGGGATATGATTAGTCCTTCCAAGTATCAATTTTCTCAATTATGCAGACCATATGCAAGAGATTAACTGTTTCTCCATGGCTCTAAACAGATTGATTTTGTGTTTCTCTGGCTGTATAAACCAGATTCATAAACTGCCGATCATCAGTTAGTGTACAGCCTAGGAAGGACTTGCCAAAGTAAAAAATACACTATGGATCAATTGCTTGTAGTGAGTTCAGCTCAACTCTTCCCTTTCCTTTCGGCTTTTATATTCTAGCCCTGACTTCCAACCACAAAGAAAAGGCTAAACACTTTGACCATTCATCAAAATGAAGAACAACATCCAATTGAGTATCAACAAGATTGGATAGCAGGAACCTAATCATGGACCTTATAAACAGATGAATTCAGAATTCAACACAACACATGGTATTTAGATTGAGCTATGTACACTTAAAATGTATAACAATAGAGCTCATATGTAAACTTGAGATGGAGGATGGATGGACATTGAAAAAAGAAAAGGAAAAAAAAAAACCTACGGTTTCCTTCCGAAGTGTTTAATCCATTCATCATTCTCGTAAAAGGGTACTTCATACTGCCCTCCAACCAACTCCATGGTATCTTCAATATCCATCTCTAGCCACTCTCGGTCTTCTTTAGACATGAAATCTCTTTTTATTATTTTTCCCTCAGCGCGCATCTTTGCTTCAAGCCTGAAAAGTTGCTTGAAATGTAAGGTATGCAGTTATCATACATTAATTAACAGGCACATTTTAATGCTGGTTGTGAATTGTGATATATCCATCCAAAAAATAAAAAAGTAAATGAGCAACATACTTGGAACCAGGCACAGGTTCTATATCTGGGATATCAACTTCAACAACTCCATGGCCCTCCATGTTGTTCTGAAGCCATTCACCTTCATATCTAAAGCAAATAACATATAACACTTTCTTTCCCACCAAAGAAATTAAGAGACTGCCTTCGAAAAGAAAGGAAAGGAATCAAAAGAAAACCTGACAAGCCCTTGTTCAGCGACATAAACACCCTTCCCATGAGCCAAGTCATCCCAAACAGTGCCTTCATACCTAAACACATGCATAATGCATAATTAACACAATCAGGGGCAAAATGCGATCATAAGAAAATAAATTCAAACCCCATACGTGCTTCCATCAGGAAAAATGTAGCTAACCCAAGTGAGAAACTCCTCAATACGATCCAACTCTTCAATAACCGCCTTGGGATTTGATATATCATAATGATTATCAGGAATCGCCGGATAAGGCTTCCGGTAGGGCACATAGAAGGGCGCAATGGGCGGTTTCCGTCCGGCCTTAATCCCCTGTCTGACAACGTCCCAGTCTTCGGCGTCGGCCCAAACAGGGTCCCAGCCGGGCTTCTTCATCTCAAGAGGGGCATCCATCCAAAGCTCTTTCAAGTCTTCCTCTTTCCAGTTCTCTCTATCCTTGGGGAAGTCATAGAGGTCCTCGTGAGCAACATAGTTTCGTTCCTCTTCCTCTTGCATCTCCTTCATGCCCTTGCTTTCCAGGATTTGCTTGAAGCGCCCTATGTTCCTCTCGGGAGTGTTGTCCCATTCCGGTGGCTCTTCTCCGGGCCGGACGTAGGGGAGGACGACGTCGCCTTCGGCGTTGGGAGGGGGAGTGTAGTCGTAGTCGTCGTAGTCATAATCGGAGTCGGAGTCAGAGTCCGAGGAAGAGAAGTCTTGCTCTTGCTCTTCTTCTTCTTCTTCTTGTTGGTTTTGGGCTTGGGATTGGGATTGGGAGTCTTGGTCGTTGGCCATTTGTGTTCTGAGGGGATGAAGAGATAAGGAAGGCGGAGGTTACAAAACGCAAAATGAACCACTGCTGCTTGCTTCGCTAGGCTAGCTCAGTGATAAATGGGACAGAATAGAGAAGATGAGGTTTAGTGAGGTTTTTGTCTGCTTTTGCTTGACTTTGTCTTGAAAGAAACCAAAGGGAAAAAAGAATAAAAGTGAAAATACATTTATATTAATAACTAAATGATTTTTTTTTATTTTAAAAATTAATAATAAATTGTAAATTATTTTAAAAGAAATCAAACAACCCCAATTTCATTTAAATATTTATTTTACAAGTTTTAATAAAGAAAAATATATATTATATAATCAATATTTTCAATATTTGATTTTTTAAAAATATTGTTTATAACTAGAGTTATAATTATTTTTTAAAATACTTCTAAATAAAAATTTAAAATATATATATGTTTTTGAAGTAAAATTTCACAAAAAATTGCATAATAAATTATGAATTATATATTTTTAATAAAATATTCAACAAGTCATTAAAAACCATAATTTAATAGTGAAGTTATTTGTTTTATTATTTTTGCACTAACCCGATTAAAGAATAATTTTAATAAACAAAACTCAAGTCATTAATTTGAATTTTTTTAGATATATAAATCTTTTAAAAAAACTATTAGTCTATTAATTATATATTTTAGATAAATTATTTAATGAATCATATATTTAAAATTAGACTAATAAATTAGTTGTAATCAATTAAAAGTAAACTCATGAGTTTTACTTAAAAGGCCTGTTTGGTTGCCATGAAATCTTGGCCAAAAAAAAGTAATATTTTTTTTTAAATTTAAATTATTATGTTTGGTTTCTTTTTTTGAGCCGTTAGGAAAGTTTTTACTTTCCTAAATTTAGGGAAAATAATAACACTTTCTCAGGATTCTAAATACCGACACCCCTTGGTATTTAGATTACTTTCCTAAAGAATTTAATCTAAAAATTAAACTGTCCAATTTAACCCTTCATTTTCTACAACTCTTAAACATCTCTTTTATTAAAATACTACTTCTCTTCTAATATCCTTATCCTACCGCAACTCTTTTTTAAAAACATACAGATATTCTTCTTCTTCTTCTTTACTACGTCTTTTGCTCGATTTTCTCCCTTCAAATGTTCATCTTCTTTTTTTGAAAAACACTCCTACCTCTTCAAAACATACAATCGGCGGCTAGCTTTTATTTGGAAACAACAGAGACGAAATCCTGTAATTTCTTCCACTTTCTTGATTCTTATACTTCCTATTCATGCTATACAATATTCTTCATTTATAATATCATTTACTCTTTCTCTCGCTCTCTCTCTTTATCTGTCTGCCTACCTATTACGTGTTGTGCTTTCACACTTAAATCACTAGAATGTGTGTTATAAGGTGAACTTTTAAAATTGTTTTACATCACATGTTGACAGTTGATGATCATTTGAGATGTGAGAAGTGGATTCAAAATGATATTGTGGACTCAAAGGAGTCAAAAACTACATCATGGTTCAAGAGATTCATAGGGCGTGAGCAGAAACCAGAAGTGACCTGGCCATTTCCTTTTGTGGAGGCTAGATTGTTTATCTTAACCTTACGTGTCGGTGTTGAAGGATACCACGTAAGAACAGAGGGAGTAGTTGGTGGATGTTTAGTATTTTTGATTTTGTTTTTTTGGATTTTGTTTATAAAAGGATATAATTAGAAATATAACTTAAAATTACGATACATTCTGTTGAATACCAAATATTATAATAAGAATCTACCAAACTTTTCTATTAAAATTCTTATAAGTATCCAAACATGTAAATATCTTTACTTTCACATGGATTTATTTTCCAAAGAATCATATTCAAATTAACTTTACTTTCCTGTCAACCAAACGGGGCCAAATAGTTAAGGATTAGATTATGTCTCAATTACAATGTTCTAACCCTAATTTTGATTTTTACAGATGTAATTTTATTTTATTATTATTATTATTATATTGTCGTAATTTTTAATTTCATAAACACATATATTTTTTTTAGATTTCATTTTTTTTTTGTTAAAAAGGATATAAAACAAAGAAGAGAAACAACTGATCTTAATTCTTAACTCCAAAAAAGAAAAATACATCACTCACTCACTCACTCTTGTGTTGACTGTTTTAGCCGTTGAAAAGGTCGAAGTTGACGTGTTCTTTTGTCTTGTAAATTGTAAGATGGGCAAAACAACCTGTGTATTAATAATAGCTTTCTTTTCTTTTCCAAATCCATACATAAAAAAAGAGTCACGCTCACTTCTCCCAGTAAACTATCTCCACATCCACTCGCATTTAGCTTCTCGGATCTCACTCTCCTCCTACACTTTTCTACTACTCCGTCGGTCATTGTTCTTCGTCTGTGAGAATCACGAGAGCAGAGATATGGGTTCTGTCTCTCTAAACATTGGAGAAGGAACAGCAAGATTCAAGAAGGGAACTTTTTGGTCCTCTGCAGTGAATCTTCTGATGATCTTCTCTGTTGTCACAACTAATCTTTTTGCTCTATATGCCTTAACATCCTCCCCCAAGCACCAACCAGATCACGCCACCCACAACAAGAACCTGTCTTTAGTCTCAGAGCAGGTGTCTTTGATCCTGAGGGAGATTAGTTCTTCCCAAAGGAAGCTTGCTAAGATGGAGAAAGAGCTTTTGGGATATGAAACTCTTGATATTTCAAGACCCAATATTGCAAATGAGCTCAAATTGTTTTTGCAACACCACCAGCTACCTCTCGGCAAGGATTCCAGAACTGGGATAACTGAAATGGTGGCAGCCGTAGGCCACTCTTGTGAGAAATCTACTGATCTGTTGTCTCAGTACATGACTTACAAGGTCTCAGGGCCGTGCCCTGATGATTGGAGTCTTGCCCAGAAGCTGATTTTGCGTGGATGCGAGCCTCTGCCAAGAAGGAGATGTTTTGCCAAGTCTGCTCCTAAGGTGGGTCTCTACCCTTTTCCTACATCCCTTTGGAAACCTGTTAGTGATAAGATTGCTATTTGGAGTGGACTTGGTTGCAAGAATTTTGAATGCTTGAATAAAAAGAAATTGAGTAGAGAATGTGCTGGTTGCTTTGATTTCGTTAATGGATATGAGAACAAAAGGTATGTTACAGCTAGGGGCAAGAATGATTTTCTTGTGGATGATGTTTTGGCTTTGGCAAGTGGAGGCATCAGAATAGGATTTGACATTGGTGCTGGGTCTGGCACTTTTGCTGCTAGAATGGCTGAAAGGAATGTGACTGTGATCACTAACACTCTGAATATTGATGCTCCATTTAGTGACTTTATTGCAGCAAGAGGGCTTTTCCCCTTGTATTTGAGTTTAGATCATAGGTTCCCTTTCTATAACAATGTGTTCGACTTGATTCATGCGTCGAGTGGGCTGGATGATGGGTCTAAACCTGAGAAATTGGAATTCTTGATGTTTGATATAGATCGCATTTTAAGAGCAGGAGGTTTGTTTTGGTTAGATAACTTTTATTGTGCCAATGAGGAGAAGAAGGCTACTTTGACTCGATTGATAGAGCGGTTTGGATATAAAAAGCTCAAATGGGTTGTGGGAGAGAAAGTAGATGCGAATGGACCGGGCAAATCGGAAGTGTATTTGTCAGCGGTGCTGCAAAAACCAGCCAGAGTCTGATAGTTAATAGTTTCAGACGGCAGCTAAAGGTAAAGATACTGCTAACAATTCAAGGCTTGGTTAGACAGTATCATTCCTAGGTCATAACATCTTTACAAACATTTGTACAAAACATGCAATAATCAGTTGTTTTCTTTCTCTCAATCTCAAATCCAGCTGAAGAAGTGATATATCATTTTCTTTACTAAATCTGCTGTCATTATCAAATTTCTGTCAACAGTTCAGGTAGCCATGTTCGTCTTAACTTTCTTTGACTAAGCAAAAGTAGCAATCAAGCTGTAAATTTTTTGGAGTTTGGGATTTCTGTTCCAAGCTTGATGTTTTGAGGCCTTAAAGTTACCAAAGTCTGTGATAAGCAATCAATCAAAGTTTGTTGAATTTAATTTTTCTTACTACGAATGTTGGTTTGATGTACTTCCATACGGCGCAGTCTTTTTTCCTCTCTTCATTCAGATCAATCTCTGCTTTTTAATGTTTGAGAATGCGTTGTTTCTGATAGTTATGGTTATCCTGCACTTGTTGGACTTGCATATGTTTATCACTTTCCTTCCCATCTGATTCAAAGTTTGATAAGCCAAAGCTTCAAGGAGAAAGACCCTTTGTGTATCCAAAAGTTTCAACTTTTGGAGTAGTAACTAGAAAATTAAGCATTTGAATCATGCTAGCTCTATGTATAAATCACTTTTCTTTTGCTTTTTCTTCACCCTGTGCTTCCTTTGTGTTCATTGTTATATATTGTTACCCGTTTACAAGCAAATCTCGTATCTAAGAAGCTATTCTGTTCTTCTTCCTGTAACAAAAGACTCTTTCAAGTTGCCACTTCTTGAAGAAACTTTACCATGGCAAATCAATTATACCCTCCAAGCTTGTACTTGATCTGGGTTGCCCTTTTCTACCTCTAGTCCCGTCTCTTTATCCATTCGCCGAGCCCCCAGTTGATTGATCCAACCTCTGGTTCTTCGCACAAATGGGTCATGATCTTGGGGTCAAAAGGTGCTTCTCTGCTAGACTGTTACAAATCATCGCACATGTGATGTACCTGCACCAGCGCAGCCTCACTTATTGGCAACAAAATCAGATGTGTTAGCCATTCATTCTTCAAAATCGGATCCAGCAGTCTAAATTGACTGACTCTCTCTTCATTTGTGCACCGACGTTTCTACTCGATGGCTCGGAAAGTGGCGCTCGAGCTATGCTGGGCGTGCAACATGCTTATCGGAATCAAGTGGATATCACAATTAAATACTGAAGAAGAAGTTGTGCTTGGCTATGCAAAACGATTACTATAACAATTGATATCTTTTTTTATATCAATATTTACTATATAATATTATTATCACTTGTATATTATGTTTATATCAATTCAATTTAATCTAAAATTAATAAGTCAAATTTAAATTAATTATTTTTATCTAAGTTTAAAATTTAAGAGATT
>JAOTIZ010000202.1:3841022-3861176 GCA_027123425.1 Erythroxylum panamense | reverse complement strand
TCATAATATATTCTTTATTTTGAATATTTCTTTAAAACCTAAAGATAGAGTAAAGCTGGCTCTTGAAATATTATTTCATGAATTAGATCAAAGTATGGCAAGATAGAGTAAAGATGGCAATATTATTCAAAACCCTATACATAAATAAAAAATAACTATATCATGAACGTATGTATATTTTTGATAGACGTGTTGAGCTATGTATAGATTGCAAACGTTGGTATGTTGAGAAAAGATCTTCTTAAGTTGGAGTTTACCTCTAAATTGGGTAACTTGCTAAAATTAGGTCTAAAATATTTTATAGCATAGTTTTTATTTTTAAATTTAAGTTTGTCTTAATTATAAATTATAAATTTAACTACAATCTACAAATTCATATTTTTAAATTATTTTTAATGGTTTTATAAAACATAAATAATTAATTATAATAAAATAAATTTATAAATTGTTGTGAAATAGCATTACAATCTCCAACAATAGTATATGCAAAATATTAGTCATAATTAATAACAAAATTATATTAGATAAATAAGTATAAACAATTTATAATTTTTATAGCATTTATTAATACAACACTAATTAATATTGAATTAACATAAAAATTTTAAACATTTTTACATAATTCCAATTTGATCCTTTAAAGTTATACTTAATTTTAAATTTAATCTCGATTTACAAATTCATGTTTGAAAATTAAACTTAATCCATTAGACTGAATGAGCTAACTCAATATGTAAATTCAATTAAATATCCGGTACATGATGCGGTGTAGTGTGATATTCCACTTACAAAATGCATATATACGATTAATTAATAAATGGATTAGTTTTTAACAAAAAAGAGTTATTAAAGTAAATTAAACAGAAAATGTAAAAACTAAACTAAAAAATTAAACGGTTCAAGATTTTAACGATTAAATTGATAAAACTAGTTGAATTTTTTTATTATTAGTAAGCACAACACTTCTACACCTTTAAAATTACAATTAATAGTCTCTCTGATAATTAATTAAGAGTAAAGTTGCATATACTCGATTGCCCCAAATCTCACTTTTAGTTGTTGTAAATTACAATTAACAACCAATTCCTTAATCGGTTTAGAGAACACCCCTGTAATATCAAACACAGATCTAACATTTTTTAAGAAACAAATTTGAATTCCCAACAACAGGTCACCGTTCAACTTCATTTATCACTAAGAATTAGAAGCAAAAGTACAATTTAGATGAAATAAATGATATATTTTGTATTATGTTACTGAATTTGTCAAACAAAGGCGTACGAAAAAATGATAAAGACTGATAATACCTATAGATAATCAACCTGGGATTCTATAAACGTATTCTTATTTCTTATATGAATTCCTCCACTAAAACAAAACCTTAGGAAATGAAAAGGCAATGACAGTTTATGAAAGTGATCATGAGTCTAAGCTAATTCGTCGAATTTTACATACAAGAGTAGCGGTGGGCATGTCGAGTTGGTTGCCTGCATCTGATTTGAGCAGATCCTTGAGCTGGTCTCTTGGGGTTGAGAGGCAAGTGTAGAATGTTGCAAGAGCTGCAGGAATATCCACAGACAGAGCATGGAGTACATTCGTCAAGTATTCGATATCGACAGATAGCTGCTGCGCTCCACGATCTGTTATATACTGGATGCCCCTCAACTGTTCCATGTAAAGAGCAGTCGCACCTTCAGCTACCTGTACAGGAATACAAATGGTTAAACTTTTTATAAAATATAGCCTAAAAGAAAAGGACACTCACTCAAAATGAGCTTCGTACAAGTTGTTATGCTATGCAGTAAGATAAGGGATTGCAAAGAAGAAGAAAAGAAACTCAATTTCTCAATGACACAATGTGGGTTCGCCTACTTTGAACATCCATTCAGTTGCAAAAAATTGTGCTTCTTCGTTGATGGCGTCACTGTTGGATATCCCCTCAGCAAGAGGTTCCAACTGCTGAGGCAAAGTAAGGAGATATTCACCAATACTGGTCACATAAGACTGTGGGTAAGCACTGAAGGTTGGAAGGGGAAATGCACTTGGTTCCTCTATTGAAGACCAGATCGGCAAACGAGCGACTTCGCTGAGGCGTTGCCGCACTTTTGAAATGAGAACATCATAAACAAGTTCATTCACTGTATCAGCAAATGCTGCAACCCTCTGTGATGAGTGTTGAAGTGCATGAAACCGAGGATCTTTTGACTGCAAAATACATACAAAGAAAAATTGTAATCTAAGCATTAAAAAGCCAAAGAATTTTCCAAGTTCTTTACCAACATACAGAAATAACAGATTTCAGAGGGCAAAAAAGCAACAACCCAGAAATAAGACAAATGCAATGAAATTACGTTCTGAGTACCTGATCTAGAAGATTAAACAATTTACGAGCCTTCTCAGGAACATCAACAAGCCTTATAGCTGCAACATCCAAGGAAGCCCTACCACCTACGGACGGCTCCACACTGTGTTCGTCATTAGCAGCATGAGATTGGTTCTGATCCAAACTTGATCCAAATACTGAAACAGACAAACTGGTGCTTAGTCTAGCTAGAGTTGCTCTCAAGGAGGCTTCAAAAACAGAAGACCGGCTTGTTAAGCAATCTGCAACTGTAAGTATTTGCAAAGCTCCTTGGACAATTGACCATTCCTCTTCATTTGAGACTAAGTCAGCTTTGCGTACATTTTGACTGATTTCCTTTTTCTCCATGCCTATTTCCTTTTTTGAGTCACCAATATTATCCACTCCACAGATAAGTCTTAGCGATTTAAGAGTCTCTTGAAGGGACGAAATATACTGCAACATTATATCATCAACTGCAAGAATTAACTCATCGGCCTCAGAACCGCCTGTCAGGCTAATGCACCTCTCCACAGCTGCTTCAAGAAGTACAATGACCTGGGGAATAGATTCTTCCATTCTTCTAACAGTTTCACTTAGTTCAATGCCCTGGGCTCCTACACCTCGAGTAACAGCTCCCCTTAAATCAACACCTGCAATCTCAGAAGAGAGAATCGCCCGTTCCATCTGTCCATACCTAATCAACATCCAACAATGACTTGAGTAACATAAAACGCCATGTTGTTTCTCTAATCAAAATCAATCTAACTTGTTCAGTGTTTTTCACCTCTGTTTAAATGATTCATAAGGAAGGTAGATAGCTTTCAGAGTATCCATTAAAACACGAAGATCGGATTCTGAAAACAAGTGCTGGATATTCCGCGCAAAGATCCCTGTCATATTATGCAATTCAATCAAGGCCTCAAGATGCTTAGTCTGGATCTTTATACCCTTCGCAACGTTTCCAGACAAAATATCCAATATGCCTGAAATGACAAGGAAAATATCACCACACAACAATCAAAATGAAGGGAATAGAAATTTTGTGAAAGAGTTGTTCATTTAATATGAACATTCGCAGCATCACCAAACGACTTTAGAAACTACCATGAAATTGGACCTAAGAATTATGGAACTAGGAATGTTACTACAAGTCTATGGCCTCCAGATCTGTAATAAGACAAAATTGAGTTATTCAAAATTGTGAATCTTTCTTTCTACTTAAGAATTAGGATTATAAAAAGAAAAATAACTAATTCAGTTCTTTCAAATTAAAAATAAAAAAGCTAGTTATGGAATTAATGTACCATTAGCTTAAGCCCAAATCCTCAAAAAATGCCACATATAAAAGAAGGGGACTTCAATAACTGGTAAACACTTTTACATTCACAAACCCATCACATGTATACAAAATGAAAATTTGAACTCAAGTTGAAAATCCCCACAGATGCCAAAGAAAAAACTGAAATGACTTAAACCAACCAGAGAATGAAAATATGCACTTCCAAATAATAGAGAAAAAGATGTGCATAAAGTGAAAAATCTTAGGCTTAGCATGAAAAAAGAAACCCAAAAAATAAATACTGCAGTCGCAGAGGCGCAGATGAAGAAAACAAAGGTTTTGAAAACTTTCAGCTACCTTTTAGCACATAAGGTGTAGCGCCCAAAAAGGTTCTTGATTCGTCTTGCTTTTATTTATTTTGTTTCTTTTTTTGGTACAACAGAACCATGTCTCATCTTGCTTTACTCAGCCTATTTGTCATACCTCATTCAGATTCTTAGTAGCTAATGATTTGCAAGTGAAAATTAACATCTTTGAAGACAAAATGAATAATAGTAAAAAAAAAAAGGAATAATTTCTACCACAAAAGAAGTTTGTTTTCATAAGGTATAACTACAAATTCCTATTTATTTTGCTGATTCAACCCACCAAAAAATGGAAAATCAAACCCATTTCTCAATTCAATAAAAGCCAAAAAGGTGAACAGAATAGAGTCTCAAATAAAGAGATATATGTGTAAAAATAAATGTCTGATTATGCCTTTCAAGTAACCTGTTATGGTAGGAAAACCTTACATCTTGAAATTAATTCATCAAATTGATGATAAAATGCATCGTTACACAACAATCCCTTAGCGTAAGAGCTAAACAAGGGGATAATGGGTAGGACTTCTTTCAACATATAATACAGCTGAATAGAAGACAAATCATAATGATCTAAGAAGTCAAACCACACATTAATTATCATAAACGAACTGACAAGAACAGGAAATCGTACCTTTTCCAAGTGATTTTGTTTCAGGAACAACCTCTCCAGTGGCAAGATTGATGCGGGAAACAAAACTTGCCCCTAAAGCTGTCATTGTCTCGATTAGGAGCTTTGGCACAAGAGCCTTATAATCATCAGGAAAAGCAACCACACACCTGCCAAGAACAGTTTAAGCGTGACCACGGTGAAAGTCATTCTCACATAAGAGGGCACTGGCAGATGATAGGCAACAAAAACTACTTTCTAAAAACAAATTCAAGAAGCTATTTAGAATATCAAATACATTTGTTAAAATTTAGAAAACAAGTTCACAATAGCAAATTGAATCCATACTATTTGATCTTTCAATACGTTGCATGCTCATAACAACAGAAGGAATGAAATGAAGAAGAAAAGTCCAAATCATATTAGTACTTGCAAGTTGCAACAACAACAAAAAGAATCTCTTACAACCATGCTCTAGGATGATAGAACAATAAACAGTCCCCAAGAATCATCATGATTTGGCATTCACTGGTTCTGAATACTGACGGCACATTACATGAATAGTGATGCACCAGTCCAAACACTAGGCTAAGAAATATATTGCCACTGTTCTTTATAGTTTTTCTTTTTCAGGAAATAAACTCTGAAAATCTGAAATTCCAAAGAGTGTAGAATATGAACAATACCACTTCCATTCTTGTTCAAGATAAAGCAGCAATTCATCATAGAAACTCGGCAGCCAACTTGAGAATGGAATTGCAGGGGAATCATTATTGCCTGAAAGCCTTTCCACTTCATTCCTATCACTTGGAAATTTATTAGCTCGCTGTCTAGAGTCAAAATCTTCCCAGAGCTTCTTTATGGGTTTCAGATGAATTTTTGTATAATGTGACTCTAGAGACTTGAATCTTCCAATCCGAATGAGAATTCCCCGCAAATCTTGAGCAACATCAACCTGCATCATAATAAATCACGAAATTGAAAACAACCAAGTCATATATTCAGACATGCAGTTGAGAGAAACACAAACTGATAACAACCAACAGCACTGTAATAGTTAACGACCTTGCGACTGGACAATGCATCCGTTAAACGAGGTTGCACCATTGAATCCAGCCTATCCTCTAAGACCTGAAGTTGCTTTCGTACATTAGCAAATTCAGCAACCTGAACAAAACACAAAGAGAGATCATGAAATTCCTCCGTTACATAGGAAACAGAGAACAAATTTTAGCAAACAGGAGGAGAACTAATCACCTCACCGACTGCAGATAAGCAATGCCTCATATTGGCCAAAGTTTCAGCAGCTCGAGGAAGATCACCACTGGCAAACACATCCTCCACAGTTGAACTTAATTGTGTTAACCCAGCCGCATCCTGTTAATTGTCCAATTACACAACAATCAATACCAAATTAAACACTCCAAACTTCAGATAATTCAGATTTTAAAACAAACAAGCAATGCACCTGTAAAGTCTCATACGCAGCTTCCATTCTCTGCTTTACAGTATCAACTTTAGCAAGCGCAGCTATAGACTCAGCTGCTGATCCCTCTGCCTACATTAAGAAAATTAAAGAAATAACAGTTTAATCGAACAAATCCGGCTATATTCCTAAGATCGAATCAGAAGCGAACCTTCTTGAGCTTCTGCAGAATTGCGGAGACCGAAGTGCGTAGGGATACGGCGTCATCGCGGAGGCGGACGACGTCGCGAGTGGCACGAGGGACGCGGAGAAGTGCTCCGGAGCTCTGCTCTTCCAGAGACGCGGAAATCTCCTCGGAGATCATCTGGAGCTTCATTTCCAGATCTACCAAGTGATTGTCCAAGGATTCCTCAGGATGCCGAGTCTGGCAGGCGCTGTTGATCCATTTCTTCGGGTCGAATTTCTCCTCGGAGAAAGGACCCAGATCTAACATCTTCTTCCACTTTCACTTGCACCTTCCTAGAGACTCTCTGCTTCGGTTATGGCTCGTACTAGCTTGCAGCAGGGTTAAATTTTCAAATTTTGTATAGTTTATGTACTAAATAGAAATAAAAAGAAACTTTATTAGAGTACCAAATTTTCAGATAATTACCAGCAGTTCCCTGTATCTTAATGCACAATCATGGGCCGGACTAGGAAATTTAATAAAATATTTCGCTCAGGCCCACAAAAAATCATTTCTCAACCCGAACCCTAAAATCAGGTTTTAGGGTTTTAAAGTCGTCTTTTAGCTCTTTCTTTCACGTCCACTCACTAGCTTCTTCACATACAGCCGTGCGTTGAAGCTTTAGATCCTTCCTTTCCAAGATGAGGTATAGATTGATTCAATTTGCTTCATTTTATCGTTCGTTGATTAGTTTTTCACATGTCTTGTATGATTGAAATTGTGGGGAATTTTCTTTAATTTTTTATGAATTTTGCAGTAAGCTTCAGAGCGATGCGTTGAGAGAGGCGATCTCCATTATTATGAACAACTCCAAGGAGAAGAAGCGCAATTTTACTGAGACTATTGAGCTCCAGATTGGGCTCAAGAACTACGACCCTCAAAAGGACAAGCGTTTCAGTGGGTCCGTGAAGTTGCCTCACATCCCTCGCCCTAAGATGAAGGTCTGCATGCTCGGTGATGCTCAGCATGTGGAAGAGGTATACCTCACCCGCTCTTTTACCTTAAAAAATTCTGCTTACACATATATGCTTATATTCATTTGCAGCTTGATGGGCTTGATATAGAATGAATTATGATTGTGTAGATTTTCTAGACTTAATATTTGAGAAAGCTGAAATGATAGTTTCTTCTATTCCATGTTGTTTATGATTTTATCATCACGTTTGACATAATGTTTTATACTTTCTTTTGCGTGATTTAATTTTCCCGTAACTTTTATGTGGAAGTTTGAAGTGGTGTTGCCATTATATTAACTGCGCTTCTTTGATGGTGTTCATATTCCCATGTTTATCTGATTGATCTCTTTTTTCTTTTGGCAGGCAGAGAGCATAGGTTTGCAGTGGATGGATGTGGAAGCCTTAAAAAAGCTTAACAAGAACAAAAAACTGGTTAAGAAGCTTGCTAAGCAGTATCACGCTTTCTTGGCTTCAGAGTCAGTCATCAAGCAGATTCCTCGTCTTTTGGGCCCTGGTCTTAACAAGGCAGGCAAGTTTATTTTGTTCTGATAGCGTTTGCTTTTAAATTCAACATTGGCTGTCACCAATTGTGTAATTTCTTATCATTTTTCCTAAATATTATGTATATAGGTAAGTTTCCTACTCTTGTGACACATCAAGAGTCCCTCGAGGGCAAAGTCAATGAGACCAAGGCAACCGTGAAGTTCCAACTGAAGAAAGTACTTTGCATGGGAGTTGCTGTTGGAAATTGTGCTATGGAAGAGAAGCAGATCTTCCAAAATGTGCAAATGAGTGTCAATTTCCTTGTCTCATTGTTGAAGAAGAATTGGCAAAATGTGAGTTATAATCAGATTTAGGTTTTTGTTCTCTGGCTAAATGAATTGTTCTTGATTTTCTGCAGTTTGTTATTATCTTTGATTATGCTGTTTTATAGGGAACCTTTCGCCTTCGGTCATCTATCTAGGTTAGGTTTGTTAGTTCCTGTATTGTGCATACATATGTTTGACATAGGTATTTGTCCTGTTAACTAGTGTACTTCTGGACACCTTGTAATTTCTGGATTTGTCTGTATCCTGCGTTGCTTCCATTTGGTTTATTCTTTCTGGACTAGTTGCAAATAAACTTAGCTCCCTTTTATTTTATTGGCTTGACAAGGGTCCAAGCATGAATTTTCAATCATGCCAAATCAGTTATGTAAGGTCTTCATAGATCTGCACGGGAGTTGTGGACTTGATGTTCTTTTGCTATTAGTCGTTGGTTGCATGCATTTTCCTTCTCTATTGTGTGTTTTATTGTGTTGAATACTGATTAACTTTGAATGTCACTTCTAACCAGTCTTTCTTCTTTTATTTCATCTTGGGTCATTTTGATATTGCTGTTTTATAGTATCGATTTACTGGTATCTGATGGTTTGATTCATGGAAACTAGGTGAAGTGCCTGCACTTGAAGAGTACTATGGGACCGCCACAACGCATCTTTTGAGTGGTTTTTTATTTGGCCGTGGATTCGTATAATGAGAAATCTGAATTTTATCTAATTAGTAATTTTCAAGTTGGATGAGCTTAGCCCTCTTATCTGTCCTGTTGTTTTATTTTGCTAGAAAGCTTGGAAAGGCTACTGTATTTGAGTAAACAAGAGTTTTGATCTTCATTTATCCACCATTCGTAAGTTCTTGGGTTTTGCTTGATAATATGTCTGCAAAGTAATTCAATTTCTTGTCAATTTAGTAATTATACGTGCTTAATGAAGTTGAGAAAAGGAATTGACCACGTGACAGCATGTCCAAGCTGTGTTAATCCTTCAGTCATTTTCATTATGTTGTGTAGAAGATATCAGGAACCTATTTTGCATTTTTTTCCCTAGTACATCACTCTTCAGTGATAAATCCAATCTTTTCTATCTCGACTTTTAAGCTTTCAGAATGATTATAGCTGTTTTCACGATTGAACTTGCTTCCTCATCTTTGCTTCAAAAGGTTGTCTGCATCAAAATGTAGTTCACAGAACTTGACAGGTTTAATTTAATGCTAAAAGGTTTAAACTGAACCTGTCTACTCAGTTTGTCCAGCTTAATGTGGTGCTTATAATATAACAATATAGGCTTTATTCTTGTTTCTATAAGGTTGATGGTGAAAAGTTGAGCTCTTTTTTTAACAAGAGTCAGTGGTTCAGTTACATAGTCTTAAGTGCCCTAGTTCAAACTTCCCTTGGAATGGATATTAGAAGCATCCCATCCTTAACAAATCCTAAAATTGAAGAATTATTAGGGAATAAAGCCCCTGGAATGTGGGATATACGTAGAATGAATAATGGGGAAAGGCAGATATAGTAGCTGAACGAAGTTATTCATGAAAGCCATTGATCTCCAGGTTTTGGAAAGCTTTTTCAAGAACAAGCAAAGGTATCCCAGTTTAATTTAAGTTGTGTAGTTGATTAAATAACGATCAATTAAATTTTGCTTTTTTGCCTAATGTCAAACTGCGGCTACCAAATTTTCAGTACATGACTGCAAAGTTCTTCACCCATAATCTTGGAACTGCTGTGATATGGTTCTATCCTTTTGCTTGCCCACTTCATATCACTACTGTAAATATTCTACAGTTGCAAGCCAATAGAGGTGTAGATTTGGCTGATCAGATTCGAATTGATTGGGTTTAAAAGAGAGTAGAATGGCATACCTCTATCCCCACTAACTGCTGAAAAGATAATAGCAAAACCAGAAACAAGTACGAGTTGTAATTACTGCGTACCTGTTGTAATTTCGCTGATTCATTACTGACCTCTATATATCTACAACACAACAGATTCTCCACCATTGTTGATATTCTGGAGGTTTAAGCTCCCATGCCCTGCACGTGTTTATTAACTTTCTGTTTCTGAGAACGTACAGTACTGTAACTCAACCAAGAGTGTTGTTCTTTCGCCAGCAAAAAAACGAGGAGCAAAGAAGCACTGGAATGGAGGCTTCTTCTCCTTTCGACACTCGGAGGAGTAGAGAAGCCGTAGGTATAACTAAATAGATGCAAAGAGAGCTATAGGTTACTCCGAATCGCCCGACAGATATCGAAAGAAGGTCATTGCATTGCCTCACCTAACGGGGGACAGATCCTCTGTCCCAAAATATGTGTACAATTCTGTCTCATTCAATCCTAGCCATCCATTTATGTGGGACCCACATAAATAGATGGGTAGGATTGAATAAGACAGGCTTGGTACATACATTTTAGGACAGAAAATTTCATGCCCACCTAATGAGGCCATTCTCTTACGTACGAACACTTCCCATGCCTGAATTGAGCGGCATGCGTTTTCGTAGGTCTCCATTTAACTTAACGAGAAGACGAGTCCAGATCCTCTGTCCAGTTTTATGATGTCTTATTGTGTCCAGTGAATCTCAGTCATTTATTTCTCGTAAAAATAAATGCCTGAGATTCACTAGACACAATATGACACCATAAAATTGGACAGAAGATCTTGTCTCTGAGAAAACATCGAATCAAAGATGATAATAATTAAGATTAACAGCAAGTCGAGCTAGAATTGAATTTTTAAAATTTTAAATTTGATTATAATTGTTAATAATCCTAATTATTTGTTTGGTAATTTTTAAAATTTAAATTTTTGAGTCAAATTGATACGAGTTAATTTTTAATACTGACAAAAATATCATAACATTTATATTCCAATCACATTAATTGGCAACCATATGCTTCTGGATGATTAATTATTGTTATTAAGAGAGTGCTTGGTTGATTGGTCTGAAATTCACGAGTATAGAATGAAAACGGGATGGTTGGTTATATATTATCGTTATAGGAAAAATATTATATTATTCAACTTTCAAGTATTGTTCCGCTACTCTCAAGCATGAGAGGAATATTAATCAACCTGAGTGACACTTTTTTAATTTTTTATAATTAAATAATTACAATATAATTAATTAAAATAAGACTAATTAATTATAATATAATTAATTAAAATAATATTAAAATATATTTAATTAAAATATATTTAACTAATTATTTATTTTCTCTTTTTAACAATTAAATATAAATAATTAAAATATATTAAAAGTTGATATAAAATAAAATTTTAATAAACTTTTATATTCATTATCATACGATAAATTTTATAAGATGGGTAATTTTAATTAGGACGGAAATTATGCGAAAGTTTTCTTTTTTAGTAATAGAATTATATTTCTTTACGCAACCGTGTTTGCAAATGTTGAGATGGCCGAGTTGGTCTAAGGCGCCAGATTAAGGTTCTGGTCCGAAAGGGCGTGGGTTCAAATCCCACTCTCAACATTCCTTTTATTTTACATTATTTCCTCTTTTCCAATTCAGAGACTCAGACCTCTACCATTTTTTTTAATTTTACCATCACAGAAATTTCTTATTCTGATCGATTTGACAATCATAGAACCTAATCTTTCCCTTAATTTCTTCTATTTTGTTTATTAAGTATTTATTTATTATATTTTACGTCTATTTTTAATCTTATATTTTTATATCGAAATCAATCCTTCTATTAATTATTGTTAAGATGTCAAATTCACATTAAAAATAGATTAAACTAGTAAATAACATATAAGTGAAAATGACTCACAAATCTAATGTTTTAAAATTTTGGGTTAAAATGTGACGTCAAAATTTACAAGTATATTTCATTACTAAATTTATGATGTAGATCTCTCATAAAAATGGGCTCTTCAGATTTAATAGTTAAGAATAAAACTGCATAGTAATAAACGTTCCTAAATCTTACGTATTAGTCCTAAATTGTTATAGTTTACTGCGTTTTTGAAAAATAGTATCCTCAATTCCTTGCTTATAACTTTGACTTCTCCTTTCAATGAGAACTGTTTAATTTCATATTTTCTTTTTTTCATCTCTTTAATTTTTCAGTTTTCTTTTCTCATCCTCTAATTCTTAATTCATCAATCTTTTAAAAATATTCCTTTATCCTGAAAGTTCAATCAACTCTTACATTTATACTTTATGTGCTTAAAATTTTGAATCTTCCAACTCTAATTTGTAATCATCCTCGACTTCTTACTTCAATTGGCCTTTACCTCATCTTCTATACAGCGTAACTTGACACGGCCAAGGCCTTAACTTTTGGTCTTATGTTCATTTCGATGTAATTTCAGTTATACACTTTACCATGTTTGGAACGATAGGAATTTAGTTGCAATATTGAATTCAATTCAACTGTTTAGAGCAGGAAAAAAAAGTGGGTTTAATTCATATATATAATTGAAACCTACCATTCTTTATAAATTCAATTCAGTTAAAAAAATTACAAGAATTGAATTACAAATTGACTTTAACTCTTCTTTTTAAACGTTGAAAACTACTCTTCCAATAATACCCATACAATAACCCTATCTCTTCAACTAACGTAGCTACTCTTCAATTGACACAGCCCCTTCCATCTCACTGTTCTTCAACTTATGCAGCCTTAAGGAGCTCTTCCCATCAAGAAGAACAACGACACCTTCTCTAGGAATCGACACCTCTCACAAGTTTTTCTTCTCCCTCATCGTTCTCTTTTATATCCATAGATTATCAAAATGTTAAATCAATTTCTTCGTTATTATGCATAGGGATCATTGAATTTTGTATTTTTGACGGTACTTTTTGGTTGATGGTATGAACAAATTTAAGGTAGAAAATGGTGAAAACTTTCTGTGTATCTATTTCACTAATCACTGTACATCGTTCCATCTTATTTATACATGAATACGAATACTATCAGCTAATCTTGATAACTAACTAACTGAAAAATAACCGCTATCAGCTAATAATAAAACTCATCAGCCCCCCCTCAAGTTGGAGCTTGCAAGAAATCGAACAAGCCCAACTTGGCAACAAAAGAAGCAAAAACAGGGGAGGAAAGAGACTTAGTGAAAATATCAGCTAACTGAGTAGAAGAGGAAGTGTGAGATAAAGAAAGAAAACCACGACGCAGTTGGTCCCGAACAATATGACAATCGATGTCAAGGTGTTTGGTCCTTTCGTGAAACACTGGATTAGCAGCAATGTGGAGAGCAGCCTGGTTGTCACACTTCAGAGAAATAGGAAGAGAAACCGGAATCATAAAATCACGTAGAACATATGAAATCCATAAAAGTTCACAGACAACAGAACCCATACTGCGATACTCAGCCTCAGCAGATGACTTAGACACGGTGGTCTGCTTCTTTGACTTCCATGAAATTAATGAAGAGCCCAGAAATACACAAAAACCAGAGACAGAACGGCGGGAATCCGGGCAAGCAGCCCAATCAGCATCATAATAAGCATAAAGCTGAAAAGAAGAATCCACATGATAGAATAACCCCAAAAGAAGGACAACCTTTTAAATACCTCAAAACATGCTGAGCGGCCTGCCAATGAACCATCGTGGGAGCATGAACAAACTGGCTGAGCTGATGGACAGCGAAAGTTATATCAGGACGAGTATAACCCAAATATAACAAACGTCCAACCAGCTGGCGATAAGGCTGCGGATCCGCAAGGGGCAGGCCAGTATCAGCAGTTAAGACTAAACCTTTCTGAAGGGGAGTAGCAGCAAGCTTACTACCCATCAATCCTGCAGCAGCAATTAAATCCAATACATATTTCCGCTGGTTAATGTACATACCGCTAGAAGACCTGGCAATTTCAAGACCCAAAAAGTATTTCGCATACTGAAGATCCTTAATAGTAAAAGCTTTATCCAAAAACAATTTAACCCTCTGGATTTCGGCAACAGAATCACCAGTGAGCAGCATATCATCAACGTAAACTAACAGAATTAAAAAACAAGAAGAAGTCTTCAAAGTAAACAAGCAGTGATCATTCGGGGATTGTTTAAAGCCATAAGATTGAAGCCGAGAAGTAAGCTCAGCATTCCACTGGCGAGAAGCCTGTTTCAAACCATATAGCGATTTCTTCAATTTACAAACAACATTGTTTCCAGCCGACGTATAACCCTCAGGAGGAAGCATAAAAACGTCCTCGTCCAAATACCCATGGAGGAAGGCGTTATTTATATCAAGCTGGTGCAAAGGCCATCGTTTAGCAGCCACAAGAGCAAACAAAATTCTTACCGTCACGACCTTAGCCACCAGTGAGAAACTATCATGGTAATCGATGCCTTCAACTTGATTGTAGCCTTTAGCTACTAAGCGCGCCTTAAACTGATCAATCTCCCCATTCGGTTTTAACTTCACCTTGTAGACCCATTTAGAACCGATCGCCTTTTTTCCTTCAGGTAACGGAACAAGCTCCCAGGTGTCGTTAGCTTCAAGTGCGGCAAGCTCAGTAGCCATAGCCGCAACCCAATTAGGATCCTTGTTAGCATGGAAATAGGAAGTAGGCTCACAAACAGTGGAAACGTTAGCAAGAAAATCGATATAAGGAGAACTGAAATTAGGGTTCACAATAAATGGAAAAGTATTAGGGGTATAAGAAGAAGAAGACGACAAATTGGAAGAAGGCAAATATGAAGGACGATGATGGATATGAGAAACAAATTCATTAAGCCAAGAAGGGGGATGGCGAGAACGACCACTGCGCCGACAAGGAGGCTCGGAAATAAAAGGAGAAGTCGGGTTAGGACAAACGGGCTCATCAACACCAGGTTGGGCCGAAACCCTAGCATCAGTTAGACCCAAAGATGATCCAACAGAGATGAACGGAGAAGATCCATTAGCCACTGGAGGAGGAATGGAATCGCCAGAAACAAATGGAAAAGAACAATCATTCGACACTGGTGACGGCAAATTAGCAGAACTGTGACCCGAAGCATCATCAACAAAGTGCTTAAAAGGATAAACACCCTCCTGAAAACAAACATCCCTGGAGACAAAACACTGCTTCGCGTGTAAATCATAAAGCTTATAACCTTTCTGACCCGGAGAATACCCAAGAAAAACACTCCGGAAAGCTCTAAAATCGAACTTATCTTTGTGTGGTCTAGTATTCGCAGCAAAACAAAGACAACCAAAACAACGAAGATCAGTATAATCAGGCGACTTACCTGAAAGCATCTCATAAGGGGATACCCAATCAAGAACTTTACTCGGCAATCGATTAATAAGGTAGACAGCATGAAGAATACTCTGTCCCCAAAAACGTTTCGGAAGCCCAGATTGAAACATCAAAGCTCGCGCCATCTGAAGAATATGACGATGCTTCCGCTCCACAATACCATTCTGTTGTGGAGTATAGACGCAAGTCTTATGATGATCAATACCCTTTCGCTGGAACAAAGCTTGAGATTGATGACCCAAAAACTCAGCTCCATTATCCGTCCTTATGACCTTCACAACTCCAGTATACTGCCTTTCAACAAACGAAAGAAATCGCTCCAAAAGAAGGCATGTTTGTGCCTTATGCTTCATTAAAAATACCCATGTACATCTGGTGCGATCATCAACAATCGTTAAAAAATAATGTGCCCCACAGAGAGCCGCCTCCTTATAAGGACCCCAAATATCAACATGCAACAATTCAAAGTTAACATCGGCCCTGGTATGACTAACAGGAAAAAAACTTCGAACTTGCTTAGATAGAGGACAAACTTCACAAGCAAAATTCTTATCATTAACAGAACCACTACATATAGCGATATGCTTCATTACAATATCAGATGGATGTCCCAATCTGGAATGCCACAAAACAATGTCATCAAGTCGATTATGAACATTACAAACTTTCTCATCTACAATATCAAGAGAGAGATGGTGATCACATGAATCTGTACAAACTGAGAAGTCACTCAGGAAAGAATTATTGTCAAGAAAATACAGATTCCTAAAAACTCTCCCCATCGCCACTGTCTTCTCAGTCTTCTGGTCCTGTAATAAACAATGTTTAGTGTAAAACAGAACATTGAAAGAGGAGTGCTTGGCTAATTTGTTGACCGAAATGAGATTATGGCTGAAAGTGGGAACATATAAAACCGACGTCAAGATCACCTGATCACTCAAAAATATGTCTCCATTATACAGTACTTCACTAACTTCACCATTAGGTAAGAATAACTTCGTAATTTTCTCAACAGGAACCAACGAACGAAACATTTCCTTACTGGAGCATATATGAGAAGTAGCACCAGAGTCCACAATCCAAGTTCCAAATTTCGTAATAGACTTAATAGCAGGATTCAGAATGGACATACCTGCAAACTCGTTTTGTACCAGATGAAGAAAATGAGAATCACCAAACTGCTTGTTTTTCAATAACTTCGTGAGCTCTTGTTGAACTAACGCAGAAAATGACGAAGAATTACTAGAGAAGTCAGATCCAGCCTCTACACCTTGTGCAACAGTATCGACCACATTCACAAATTTTCCTTTTGAGTGCCCTTTCTTCATACTATCTCGCTTGGTTTTCAACTCGGTGTACCAGTCAGGATATCCGTGTAATTTGAAGCACATGTCCCTCTCATGACCATCCAAGTTACAAAAATCACAATGCTTATCCTCCTTTCTTCTATTATCTCTCTTACGATGGCCATTTTTAACCATACTTTCTGTGGACAAAGTTCCCTTCTTGCTACCATGATCATCCTTTACCAACATAGCAATAGCACTGGCATCTTCATTAAGCATATGTACCTGCCTCTGTTTCTCAATCCGTAGGACAAGTGAATAAGCTTTACTGACGGAAGGAGGCGGATCTTGTGCCAAAATTTGACTACGAATATGGTCATAGGAGGAATTCAATCCCATTAAGAATTGAATCAATATGTTCGCACCCTCCATCTCCATCAACCTCTTGTGAATACCACAATGACACCCGTGACAACTACATCCTGGTATAGGCATAAGCTGCCCTAGCTCATCCCAGTATTTATTAATCTTGTTGTAATAAGCGGTAATAGAGGAGTTACCTTGTTCGATTGAATTAATCTCCCTCTGCACTTGGAAAAGTTGTGGTAGATTACTTTCTCCGTAAACTTCTTCGAGCTTATCCCATAGAGCTTTGGAAGAACCGCAGGTAATATAAGATTCAGAGATGTCCTTGGAAATGGAATTCAGAATCCATTGCTTAACCATACAATCAACTTTCCTCCAATGTCTGTATCGCATGTCATCAGAAGGTGGCGAGATAGTTCCATCCACAAACCCTAACTTATCCCTAGCCTCTAGAGAATTCCGAACAGAAATTCTCCAAGAATAGAAATTCACGTCAGTTAATGGTGCAGTAACAAGCACCATACCAGGATGATCAGAGCTATACATCTGTAAACAATCATCCTGTGGCTCATCTGGAAGACGGGTTCCCATTCTCTTCGTTCAATCTTGTTTAATTGCATACAAGATCTTTCACCGCTCTGATACCATGAACAAATATAAGGTAGAAAAAATTGTGAAAACTGTCTGTGTGTTTACTTCACTTTTCACTGTACATCGTTCCATCTTATTTATACATGAATACGAATACTATCGGCTAATCTTGATAACTAACTAACTAACTAACTGAAAAATAACCGCTATCAGCTAATAATAAAACTCATCAAACAAAGATACGGGTCAGCATGTCAGATCAACTGGTAAGTTCTCTTGCCAGTTGCCCACCATGAATTTCTTAATTACTTTTAATCATAGCTTATTAGTTGCTTAATATATATATATATATATACACATTTAATTATAATAATCGTTCTCTTCAATGAATTGCATTGCATTAATAATATTGAACTATAAAAGACGTAAACTATAACAATTTCCCACGAATTATTAAGAAAAAAGTGAATAAAAACTTTCTAATTGTGTTGGGATCATGAAATTAAATAAATATAATATAATTTGATAATAAATCGCGTTTATGTTTAAAGCTGGACTTCTCATGTTTAATTAAATAATGCTTTTATTTAATTAAACGATGTTGATTAGTTGATCACTGGTATACTTCCGCGGAGGAGTTCCATACGTTCGGCCGCCATAAGTTTATGCCATTGGAAGATCTTCGTGAAGCCTCCAAGGGCTTTGTCGTGAATGATACTTTAACTGTTGAAGCTGAATTCCTTTTCATTGCTGGGGCTAAGGTTGTTTCTTGAAATATCATATCTGTAGTATGACTGCTTGTCCTGCCATTACCACTCGTCGATTTCAATAAATAAACACTTTATGAATAATTTTATTTTATGGATGAATGAGGTGGCAAATTTATTTTTTTCTTTTTTTTCATCTTTTGTTAATTTTTAGTATATTTGTTCTTCCTTGTATCCTCGCCATCTCCAATTATAAATTGTTGGTAGTTGGTGTTTGCATCACCTCCAGTTGTGCTCAAAATTGACAAATTAAAAATAAAACCAATATCAATAAACTCCATAATGTTAGAGATTATTCTAAAAATAAATATGCAATATAACGAAAATAGGACACAATAATAATAATATTGTTATGAATTAGGTATGGAACGGTTGATAGTACATTTTGTCTTCATTGTGAATTCCCACATACTTCCTCTTTAGCTCCACATTCGTTTATGTTCTAAACTAGACAGACAAACACATACTGTATATACATTTGCTACAAAGGAATGATTGTGTTTTTGCTCAAATTATCCAACAACTCCTCGAGTAGGTTCTCTCGTCACTTCCTCTGCATAGCCTGAATTTTATAGTAGCTTCATGATAGACAAAATCACATGGAGATTTACAGAGTCATCGTAACAAGCATTAGGGCATTGGTCCATACCTTAATCACGCTTGTTCAGTACTATGTTGTCCACTTTAGTAATAACCGCTGATCTTCCCTTCCTTGAAAAATTACATCGCAATTCGCAAGATTAGAAACAAGAGTAAGATAATGGGGGTCTTAGGCTAATTCCAAAATGATCAAGCAGACAATCAATTCAAATAAGTTACAAAATGAAGAAGGATAAAACACTATGAGATTGCTTTCGACATCTAGTAAACATCTAAACCAAGAATTGGGTACATCTGGCAGAATCTATTATTACTGATAGAACTAGTTTATACAAATTTAAAGCTAAGTTTCTGAATGCGTTCATATGTACCAAATAACGTAAAGGAAGGCCCTCAAGGTTTAAGAAATGGATAAAAACTAGTATACAAGTCTAAGCCAACTTCAGATGCAATGTCCTATGACATAGACTGTAGAAACCCTGTTTAGAAATCCAAGGCATTCAGCATAGAATTTCACCAGTAAAATTTTGTAATCTTCAAAAGATTCCCAGCAACATATAATTCAAAAAAATTACATAAACTACAGATTGACAGCAATCTAAGATGATTTCAACCCGCAGAGAGAAGAGAGCTGCAGTCGCTTCCATCAATTTTCTTCTCCTCCCGTGCAGAAAGTCTAAATATAACTGTAGACACGCAGTTGTTTGAATCCGTAGGTCAAGGCTTGCAAAAAGGCATATGTTGTTTCTGTTGGAAAATTAACGCAAGATCGAATCTAAGCGCAGCGGAATAAATTTAAAATTTTTCCAAAGAATCAACTTTAACATAATTAAATTCGAAACATAAAACAAGAAATTGATGAATTTAAACTAACCTTTTTCTGATTTCCAATACAAAATCTTGTTGTCAATTCCATGAGCCGTTCAATCGTCCGGCCTCTAACGGTATCCACAGATCTTTTCGGAGAAAAAACTCAAATCGAATTTGAGAGGAAAAACTTGTTAGAAGTGCTAGCTCCATTTGTTCTAATTTTTCCTTTTTATATGAAAAACTTATTTTTCATATCCTTAGATTTTATTAAAATTACAATTAAATTCAAACTTTAATTATAATTATTAATAAATCCTTATAAGATCAAATATCACATATTGACCCTAAAGTTTCTAAAACTTCTCAATTAAGTCCAACTTAATTATAATTTCATTTTCTCCTTAATAGACCTTTAATGTGTGACCCATTAGGTTCCTAATATGTTGGCAATGATTATAAATTATAATTCTAATTCATAATTAGAATCAGATA
>JAOTIZ010000202.1:3819929-3833671 GCA_027123425.1 Erythroxylum panamense | reverse complement strand
TATAGAAATAACTTTTTTTGAAGTTAAAATATAGCTTTTTAAAAAGTTCAAATTTGAAGTTTTTTTAAAAATACTTTTTCAAGTAGATTTTTCAGATCAATTAATAAGCTATTTTTTAATCTTTTTATCCTTATGTTTTTACTTATAATTCTTACAATGCTTACAAGCGCATCTTCACGTTTATTTTAAGATTTATATAATATTATTTGACTTTTTTTATATACTTTAATATTTATTTTTTATATTAGTTTTACTTATATTATAATCCATATAAAAGATTTAATTAAACATATTTTCATTTATGTTTCACATGATTTAAAATTATATAATAATTAATATATTGTACTTTGCATATTATTTAATATATTTTAAATAATATTTATATACATAAATAATTTTTATTATAAAATAAAATATAGTTAAAATTAAAAGTATTTTTTATTTTTATATTACCAAACAGTCTATTATATAAAGCTTTTTCAAAAAAATTCTTTCTTAAATGACAAACAAACAGTCAACTGACTATTTAGAAAAAATCTACTGATATAAGCTCATCGAAACAAGCATTTAGACTCATTTCATTCTTGGATTAACATTCTCATTTTTCTTTAATGATACATGCTAGTTTTACATGAAGTAAATATAGATTTTGTTCAAGCCTTATATTTTAAAATTTAACATTTATTTTTATAGAATGACTTAATCATCGCCCAATCTCTTTGATTTTATCCATTTTTAGAATATTGTAATATAAGAAAAATTATAAAAACATTATAATATAAAAAATTTCAAGAATGAGTCAACTAATTGCATATATGTATTTACTTTTTCTTTATCAACTGACCAACTTTTAACTTTTGTAACAAAGACAATGAATGTAAGTCGCCAATTTACCATCAGCTACCTAAGTCGGCCCAAAACTTCAATTATATAAAAGTTGCATTCTAGACAAACTTTGACTTGAACACAATCTTTTCTTGGACATAAGGGCTTTTTAAAAAAAGAGTTCAATTTCCAAACCCACTTGTGAAATTATATTACTTTAAACTAATCTTGAGGTCGTCAGACGGCAGGGATTAGGCGAAGTGGTAGGTGAGGAGGAGAACGGGGAGGAATTTGATTCCCAACTACCACTTTTCCAACATGTAGTAGAAGACTGGATTAAGTGCATACAGAAGTAACAAACAAGTTTAACGCGTCCCTCGACTTGGCCTCCGTCTGCTTGGAAGCAACTTAAGACTTGTACCGCACGTGCAGTACTTCGGGAGTAGTTTGGTCTAATTTGTGGTTGAATTCGTCATCGATTCAAAATATTAGGCCATAATTTCGAGGTGAGGTGAGTTGGTAAGAGACTCTCTGGCTTAAATAAGGTTGTAGGTTCAAACCGTTCTTATGTATACAGCTGTTTAAAACTTGAAGCTAGAGCTTTCTCTCTCGTAAGAGACCTATGTGATTCGAGTATGGATTAGTCTGAGAGTGGATGATTTAAAGATATCTTCCCATAATTAGGACCCTCCTAAGATCCCTCATAGGTAACCAAAAAATAAATAAATAAATTAGGCTCATCTCTAACCTCTTGAATAATGTTAATATTAAACACTATTAGAGAAATGAAAATAATAAGATTCTAATGTTGGACAATTTTGTCCTTTCTCGTTAGACAATTATTAATTGTAGTTTTTAGTTTTTAAATAAATTATCGGTTAAATTACATAATTTGATCAAGATAAAAATAATAAAGTGATCCAAAATTTATCTAAATTAATGGGTCAAAATTCAGGTAGAAAATAGATCTCAATTAGTGTTGATCAGACTCATATTAGTCTTGTGATGAGAAAGCTCGATATGGAAGTTATATAAAAGTTAAGGTCTCTTGCAGTTGCTCATATCAATCGTAAATATAAGAAATTTTTAGCCCGTTAGGAGAGCTTACGTATTAAGAAAATTATAGAAAGTCCTATACCACGTGTCGGTAAACACTTTTTATAAAAAATTTCAGAAAATTCGTAATCGTTTGGAGCTCGAAATCGGCATCAGAATTAGAGATGAAACTAAAATTAGTTATTCCACATGACCTTTATTTTTAATCATTTCATGTTGATCCTGAATACGTAAGAAGGTCTATGCTTCCTACGATGCCTAAGACTAAATAAGAAAGGTAAGCATGACAATCCTCTAAAAAAAATGTTCAATGTAACATTACTTGCTTTATATGCAATGGTTCACACCATGTAAAGGATATCCCAAAAAGAAAGAGAGTTGAATGCATTGTTGACCAAAGAGGTAGACAATGGTAAAATAGCAACTGTTCAATCCATTCCAACGGTGAAAACTTCCTCAGATGACGAGGGACCAAAGGGACTCGTAGTCTCGTCTAAAGGATGCTTCATTAGTTTAAACCCGAAACTTTTACGGCTTCTGTCGGGGCTTACTTAGGGATTGTCACGATTAATGGTGTGGCAGATTCCAGCAAAAGCTAAGTAGGTGCTCGCCTTTAGCGGCTGAACTTTGGGGGGTGTTCAATGGCCTTCTGTTGGCTTGGGACTTGGGGCATCGCAGGGTGATTGTCAAGGTGGACTCCACTGAGGTCATTAACTCTTCTTTCTCATCCTCACAGTATGTTAACTGAATTTCCTTTTTTAGTGTCAGGTATCCGGGAGCTCTTACAGAAGTCTTGGGAGGTTCGCATCCAGCATGTTGTCCGGAAAGGTAATCAGTGTGCAGACCATTTGGCGATTTTTGCCAGCGTTCTACGTCCGGGTCTGCATGTCCTCCAGGAGCCGCCCTTCGGAGTCCAGGAGTTGCTTTGCCGCGATGCGCAAGTGGCGACTTTCGCTTGTTCAATGCGTTAATTTAGTTTAGTCTGTCCTTTGGTACTAAAAAAAAAAAGAACGTTACTATTCAGTGAGTGATAGGTACCTTGGGCATGAATGGGAGTGTCATTTCAGTATTCATTAACCAACATATTGTGTAACTCTGGAAACTAGTTGCCAAGGTTCAACACAGTAGGCAGATTCAACAAAGTAAATTTGCCAAAGAACGTGCCCAGTTGGCCTCCATGATAATTAAATAAATACGTACACAACAATTGCAGACGACCAACACACTAAAACTATATGCATGTGGTAAAATGCAGCAATATTTTAGGAATTCAGAACATTATTTACTTGAGACATGTTATGCAGTCTCCGAAGTTTAAAGTTTATAAAAGTAAACCGGTGAGAACTGAGACACCATCCTAGACTAGGTCTGTCCCATCCTAGACTAGATCAACCGAACACCATGTAATGCCTAATGAAATGACTGCTAATAAATTTTAAATGAATTCTCACTTACTGGTACTCGAAGATGATGTGATGTACATCCATGAGTTGAATTACATTGGCAACACTTCTTTCTTAGCTTAAATTATAGATATATATATATATATCCATGAGTTAAATCTTTAAGAAATTTTATTTATTTAAATATTTAGTGTGTTGATTTTTTTAATTACATCATTATTTTTCTGCCATATTTACATACAGATCTACAGAAAATAGTCTTTTTATTATGTAGGTAAGACTGCGTGCTATCAGACTTTCTCAGATTTCGCTTCACTGTAAAACTTCAAGTTAGGTGTGATAATGATAATGATGATGATATACACAACTTTGAGGTTTCGGTTGATTCTAGCGATAGAATAATAATAAGAATGAGTATATATATATACATATTTGAGGTTTCTTAGAATAATAATAATAATAATAACGAATATAATCATTATAATTAAAATAATTGGTTAATACGAATGAATGATTACATCACTATTGATAATGGTTGATTAGTTGAAAATTGAGAAATATAATCTAATATTAATATATTATAATTAATTATATTTAATATTAATATATTCTATTTAATTATATTCAATTACTAAAAAAGAAAAAATAAAAATATTATATTGTTTTGTTAAAAATAAAAATTAATTAAAATTTTACTTTACATCAAAATTTAATATATTATATATTTAGTATTTATTTATTTTTAATTAATTATATCTAATTAGAATATATTTTAATTATTTAAATTATTTTACTAAAAAAAGGAATGAAAGATTCCTCATATATTTGAGGGGTACGAAGTAATCCTCAAAATTCAGATATCAAAATACCATTTATGCAATAATAATATATAGCAAACCGACGTTTTTCATTCTCATACCCATCAATATCTTCCAAACTCATGATTCATGAACCAAGAATTCCTTATTGTTAATGTTTACCGGTTTATAAGTACGGCATTATATATATTTTTATATTTTTGTATTATAATTATTTTGCATTACATATGAGTATATTAAAAATAACTTTTTTATCAAATAATTTTCTTTTGATTCATATATTTTTTTAATCAGTTCAAACACTTTTATTTATAACACTTATTTTTATAAATATTTTATTTATTTCATATTTAATTAATTTAATTTTAATTTATTAATTCGTTTATTTATTTACTTATTTTTTCTTTATTTTCTTGTATAAAAACAAAATACCGGTGTATCAAAACTGTTTTAATAACATCTGATGTACATGCCAAATGATTCCATTAACAAAAGATTGTAACTTTACATTAGGAAGACCTCAATTTCTGCATCAAGAACGAGAAGTGTTTGCAAAAGAAGATGATGGGCAGTAGAAATGGGAAAAAGATATACAAGATGAAGGTATCCTTCTCGATGTTTTTCGAGTTGAATGACTCAAAAACTAAATATATGGTTGATATTACAAAATTACAACAACCAGATCCGCTTGGATCCTTGAATATAGTATACACATTAGCTCATTTCGGTAAGAACCATCGTCCCAAGAAGGCTCAACGTTGCAACCAAAGTTAATTCCTTGCTTGCCATTACCAATATCATCTTAATAGACCTGTAAATGAAGTCACAGGACAAGGCTGCACAACCAACCCTTGAGAAGGCTTATTTCTGAGCTTTGATAACGTAATGCATGTCTATACCTGGAAAACATGCTCTCAAAGACCAACCCAATTTACCCATCTGAAAATTCGACCAACTCGGAATGGCAACTCATAATCCTTGGTAACAGCAGGGTCCCTCCTTACTGTCTCAACTTCAGACCACGCATACACGCCACGTTCTTGGCTACTACCAGGCACAGTGTTGTCCAGGATGAGAGCCACAAGAAATGCAATTACCATGTTCAGTGATAGCAGTGTGTTCAGAAGGTAGTTTAACTGTTATGATAAAACGCAAATACGAGAGAGGGTTAGCAAGCACAGATATATGCCAGTTAAAGTATATTGCAATGGCACGTTGCGTCATTGACTCTCTTCCGAGATAACCAGTAAATTTTGACCATGACAATGCTAATAGAGGTAGGAAAGAATCAATACTTCATAGCTTCAATTGGTGAAAACTGAAAAGGAAGCCCAAATGAAATTTCTGCATTTCTATGTTCTATAAATCAAAAGATCAGAATTAGATAGCTCATAGAGATAGAAACTAAGTTGAAGAAGCAGCAAAGAAATCTGATGTGAGCTTTATCTCTTAAACCCTCAAAACTTTGTTGTGGTACCTGTAGAGACTGAAGGGGATAATTTTGATGAAAATATATAAAGATGAGTGCAAGCATACAAATGAAGACAGGGAATGGTGAAACTTGTAAGTGATTGGTGCTTTAAGGAAGCTTCTCAATTGTATGAATCTTAGATCCAACCAAAAACATCATGAAAAGAATGGGTCCGAACAAAAAGCATACCCCTCCATATTTGCTGCGGATTGGTCCATGAGAAGCCACAATGTACGGCTGAAAGTAGCTTGGAACGGACAAATTGGAATTGGGAGAGAGATCATATTGCTGAAAGTATGCTGGTATCGAAAGCGAAAAGAACAATGACAAACCAACTATAATGATATTCCTAGAGCTTCCAGCCTCACTGTATCGCAAGTTTGACAATCCTAATGCTGTTAGCATTGCCCACATGAAACAGAGGAGTGCAGCTACCATGACTTGCGGAATTGAAGCTAAAAACCCTCCAACCTTGCCTGTAAGTATACCACATATATCATCAAGCAAAAACTACAGGAATATGTTCTGAATAAACATGGTGTGAGTCAATAGTACTTATCCACGCATCCCATGGAGCCTATTTGAAGTAGACAAGGAAAAATAACTTGTATGTTATGCCTTCTATCCAAAATGGGATCATAGTTTTATGAACAATTTCTAATTGATGAACACTTACCTACAAGTGATAAAAGAATCAAAATGCAGGCACCAACTTCAATTGCTCTGCGGCTTCCCATTTTTGTCACAGCAATAGTGTGCACATTCTCAGTTAGAGTTGTGGAGCCAGTTCCAGTCCCCCAGAGACCAGCCAAGATGCTTGAAAGGCCCTCAAGACCAATCCCTCGACTAAGAACTCCTGGAGTTGGAGGTCTAGATGCCACCAACAATGACGTTGCATGATATGAGCCAACCTATACGTAAAGTTATAGTTTATCAGTCTAACAATTGTAGCAGTTGACTTAAAACCTCAAAAACATGCAGCAATATAGTTTGAAATAATTGATTACTTAAAAAGAAATCAATTACTAGGAAAAGAAGCATGTGAAAATTTTAAATGGAAAACAGAGCTCCATTCACAGGTTAGTACTTTTCAGATAACAAACAATGTGCATCCTACCATAAAGTAAGAGAGGCCACAGCACTATAACCAGATGAACACTCCAACCCCGACTTTAAATTTGTAGCAGTACAAATCTGATTTTCTTCCACTTCTATCAGTGACATTTCAAATTATTCCAGATTGTATTTAGTACACATTTAGATAACTAACCAAGGGCAAGATGAAAACATATAGCAAGAGCCAATTAATAGGACAATGCCTATCTATATGGTATGAAAGTATAACAATTTCAACAATTGACTGGAAACTAACCGAATCCACAGATGAGATGATGGACACAAAACACATAACAAGAGCCATTTTCCAGGTGAAGATAGGAGTACCCCACTGCAGTGGGTATGGAAATCTAAACCACGGGGAAGATCTCAACGCATGAGAAGTATCCACTCGACAATATTTCATCCTGGAGACATGCTTTCTGCAGTGCTCACTCACAATATTTGATGCAGGAACCTTTACATCACAACCTTTGTAATTATAAGCTCCTGCTTCGGTCAGGAGGAAGGCAGCTGCCCATGTGATTGCTAGACCTAATGGAACCTGAGAAGGAAATAGTAAATAACCATATTAAGTCATAAATAGATCAATATGAATCAACAAACTAGCCCTAAGACTTGACAAAGCAAGTTGACATATGAAGACACGCTGCTCGTTTAGTCATCAGCCTTACCACCCATAGCATTAATATGAAAACTACGTGATCAGGTTATATGATCATGGTCAACATGATATTTATACAGAAGGCCTTATGTAGATCTTATAATCAACAGTAAAATTTGGGACCTTCAAGCGTGAGAGAGTTTGTCAAGGATCCCCACTTTTGTAGGACAACTGGCATCATTATGTGCCAATAAAGCAAAATAAGAGAAACAATACATAGATAAAGTAAAGAATAAGAGAGCTAGAAATGAAAGAGAAGAGAGGGGCCAAGAAAAGAAGACAGAAGACAGGAGATGATTAGGGGAACTTAAAGAGACAGGGAACAGAAAATTCAATTTTCCTGATATGTCAAAATAAAATTCATACCACTTTGTCAATGTTCATAACATTGAGAAGTAAAATTTAAAACAATAAAGGCTCTGGAACAATAGGGTTGTAGAGGCTTATCAAAACAGGTGGGGGATCAGGATTCATAATTGTTACTATGTTGAGGTATAGATTATAGAATCAACAATTACTCAAAGGCTCTACGGAGTAAGCTGTTACAGAAGAGGGAATTCAGAAGCAAATCAAAGACTGGGGCAAAGAAAAGAGGTAGGCTCATCAGTGCTCTGCATACCATCATATATAAAGGAAGAGAAATAGTAGTCTTTGAATAAGCTCTTTCTAATTCAGGACATTTTTTTGAGCAACTTCCTCTTTGTGAAGCATAAAGCAGTTAATGGACCTAAACTTTTTCCAATCAGTTCAACATATTGGTGTTAATTTACTAGTTTGAGTACTGTATGTGGTAAGCAGTCCACCTGCTTAGTTTCTCCTTAGATAACTGAAATTAATGATTCATCTAAGGAGAATAGTCTGTTAAATGACATCGAAATGTGAACATAAGGTCTCCTGATCACAGGGGTGAGAGAGAGAGAGAGAGAGAGAGGAGAGAGAATGGGGGAAGAAATGGTTTGCAGGAGATGCTAGATAGTCAAGAGATGAAGCTACTAAGAAAATCCCAAATAGGTTTCAGATTGAGGTCCTCAAACTTCTAACTTCGAGTATAGGACTACTGCACATAATAAACAGGACAGCTTACAGGTATGCCCATCCACATGGGAATGACAGAACCATCAAAATGAAAATTTGAACTTACCGCATAAATTAGAAATATCCGATGACCGATCACAGATACCTTCCGCAGGTACTGCAAGACATATAAAAGATATTGTAAATGCTTCTATATGCAGGAGAAGAAAAGAGAAATGGATTGCCCGAAATTCAACAGTGAGAAATTTCAACATCAAATATGCAATTGAATGTAATTTCTCAAGTGGGAAGTTGAATATATTTTCACCCAACTTACAAGAGCAAATATAATAACCAGAAGGATTTGAACTGCACCAATCTCAACACAGTTACCAACTATTGGGAAACCATAGCTATAAAAGGAAAGGCCAACAGCAGCAATAGTTGGGGCAACGACCACCGGATTGATTAACCTGAAAAAAGGAATGGTAGGGCAAAATTGAGTTCGAGTTATTGGCAATATGCTGCCAAAGGACAAAAATTTTACTATTTTATTAGCATTATCAATCAATGACATATTGACGTTCAAATGGAAACCATCCCCATTTATAAAAGCTTTGCAGCGGTCATGGAAAGAGAGAACAGAAGTTACAAGAGAATGGATTTCTGCATCATATCTCAAAATTAACAAACAATGTGACTGCAAGCCTATATGGCTGAACTAAAAGGTTGTAATTATTGCAACAAGGCACAACCAATAGCTCCAACAATGACAAACAATTGTAAGGGTAAAAACCATAATATTCATAATTGCAGTGATCAATCTCCGAAGTCCTTTGGATGAAGATTGAAGCAAATTGATTCTGAAACAAAGTGTGCAAAACCTAATCAATCTGCAACTCATGCAAATAAGATTTTACCCAAGCACGTTTTAGTATCAACCATGAAAATGAAAATTTTCCTCTTTAGAGATGGACTAAAAATGTTTTACAATGCAACAGTGAGTTACACTTGTCACATGGAAAATAGAATATTAGTTTTTAGAAATGTGAAAATACATAGCTAGCTGCCTGTGAGCAGAAGAATCAATCCTGAACTAAAGTGATTCCATGCTAAATAGATATAAGTAGAGTCGTATACATTTTCTTTCATCAAATATCCACAACAAAAAAGTGTCAAGGGTGCACAGAAAAATATAAAGATGCATCTCATGGTCCACAACATATATCACATGTAAGCTTCTTGTATTAAATCCAAAAATTGATGTTCCTTCTATATCCAGAGGATAGAACTACAGCTATTTGAGCAGATGAATGTGCTTTCTAAGTCCTGTCAGTCATCCCTGAGCCTCATATTTATGATGCTTAATAAAATCATATGTAAATATAATCAAATAAGGATATTAAGGAAGAAATACTACTAATCAACTGAGTGACAACTTGTGCATACCAAAGGTGATCTTTCCCACAAACCATGGGAATGTAAACTCAACTTCGATTAAATAACTGACATGTAAGCAGGCAGTGAAACAATTGTATCCAATCCATGCAAAAATCAAATGTTCATACACTATGCTGAAATGACAATTTATCATAAAAAATGTGAGAAATAAGTTGAAGAATTACCTCAAAAGCACTGACATGAGTCCACTGTATCCAAGTAATGCTTGAAAAGTTGAAGCTATGATTATAGCACCTTGTAACTCCTTCATGATATGCTTGAAGTTCTGACAGTCGACATAATTATTCAGAAGATTTTCCAACACAGAGAAATAAATAGGAGAAGGAATCTTCTCTTAGAATTATGCTGAAATTGCTTTAACAAGTTTCCTGTATCTATAAACCATAATACTAGTAATAAATATATACTAATCAAAGACACAGATCAAATTTCAGTCACATACTATGATCAAATGACTATAGCAGTCCCACAAAGTACTATACAAGGTTTTTGAGGTCCCAACAAACAATGAAGACAATTCAACCATTGTATTAAAAATGGATAATTTAATGTTCATAGGATAGGCGCTTTAACCAGTCAACTGTGTTGTGCCATGACTACTAGCAGTTCAATTGGCACGAATCATATGAATGCAAAAATAAAACCTTAAAAGGAATGCCAAATAGCATTATTTTCCAAAGTATTCTCATTTATCGACAATAGCACAAATTTACATGAAACGCAGCAATTTGATGGCATTTACACGTTCCTTTATCTGTATTTTTTCAACCTTTTTGCCAGTATTACTACATCAGACAGTTACTGAATTAGTTGAGTTCTATATCACAAATATGAAGCAGCAGAACTGCAGGTACCATATTTATGTCTTAAAGCATGTTGATAAAGATCAGTAACCACAGTCCAGTCAACTTATTCTTGGTATTGAGATTCCCAAAGAATATAAAAAGAAATGTGAAAGAACTTATCACTTCTAAATCCTGAGATTGCCTTATGCAGACAATTCAAGTTATTTAAACCAGGAATTTCCACATTACAATATCTTAGATCAGAAAATCTGTGCCCTTTGCCACCTCAAACTATCAAATGGTCAGACAATTCAAATAGATTAATTTATTTTGACCAAGAAAATAGATTAATTATTCAACATGGGGCACATCAGTCGTATAGAAGGGAAGCATATGTGACATAAGAAGTAACAAGCATAACAAGACAAACTCAGCTTCTACTCACACGCTAGATACCGAACAGGAAAGGGCAACCATTGCATATCCAGTTAACAGAAACTCGGAAAAACAACTTACATTTCCATTTAGCCCTAGAAACTCGGGGGAGTTGATTATTGCTAATGCTGGTGCAAGGTAAACAAAAGATGGACCTTGTATCAACGGTAACCTTGATCCAAAAGATGTATGCAAAAGTGTAGTCACTCCCGAAACAAATAGGACAGTTGACACCACCATTGCACTATCCTCCTACACCAACTAAATCCAATCAGATCAAACTATGGTGCAACATCTCCATCCAAGGAAGAAGTATAATTAAGAAAGAAAATAAAACATGAAACGTAAATCATAACAATATGCAAGTACTCACGTGAGTGCCGCCCATTGCAGGAACTATTACGAGTGGAATGAGAATCAACGAACCTATCATAGAAAGGTAATGCTGGAATCCATAAAGTCCGATGGGCACTGCAACGTTACAAAAAACAAACATAGGCCCACATAAATTGACAATAACGTAGATAATAACATATTATCACACTAACTGTTCATAACAAATAAGTGATAAAAGCTTAATAATTTAACGAACAATTTTTTTAACCTGCTCATCAAATCTCAGGAGAAAAGACAATCCTAAGAAGATCAAGTTTTGAAACCTTCTTATAGAAGCTCATATACAAAAGATTCTCATACAGCATAGAATTAAATAGCAAGCCACCAAAAGAAACCTTGTACACACGGTGACACGGGCGATATTTTTTTAAGTCAAAATCCCCAAGTCCACGACTTCAAGAGTACCCAACTCGCATAAACCAGAAAAAACATGAAAAACTCACCAAGACCAGGTGAGTCTCGAAGTTCATACTTCATATGAGAAGGTCTTCCAGGAAACCCGTCATCCTCCACAATTTGTGGCAACACATCAACTACTTCCTCATTCCTCGCAGTTCTTCTCGGAGCATCAGTCGGACCCTGCCCATTTGCTCCATTACCCGATACCTTCTTCGGAACCCCGCCACTGTCAGAATCCCTCCTCTTCTTCACACTCTGCTCTTCATTCCCCTGACCAACAGTCCCGTTCACCGTGGCCGATGCCGGAGACGGCTTAGCCCGCACCCGACCCGCTTCGAGGTCCGGTTGGGAATCCGGTTGCCGCTCTTTGGGCTTCGGTGCAAGGGAAATCTGGCCGGAATCGCTGGCATTAGTCTCGCCGGAGAATTTTGGTTTAAACCCAGTTCGCTTAGCCCACGAGGACGGCGGCATTGGGGAAGCTTCCGGCGGTGGCAGATATGGACCCTGCTTGGGTCGAGTTTTCGGGTCGGAGTTGGACATCGATTTCACCCCTCCCTCTCCTAGAAATGCATTAACAATGGTGGATGCAGCGTAGATCTGAAAAGGGTTTTGGGAGTGTTGTAGGATTTTGCTGTAGGTTAAGCTCGTGTCTAGAGAACGATGATATACAAGATTAGAGAGAAACAGAGGAAGAACAGTATCAGTGAGCTCAAGCTTGAGACAGAAGACTGATAAAGCGAGAGAGAGAGAGAGAGCAAGTGACGAAATATGGAGTACCGTGGTGGAGGAGTTAAAACCGCGTAATTTTTTCTCATTTATTTATTTATTTATTTAAATTAAATATCTTATTCATTTATTTTATTATTTCTTCCGAAATTATCGGGGACGATGTATTTATTAAAAGTTTATGTCTTGTAATAAATGACACCAGACTTTTTCCTCGGATATGATTATAAATTACACATCCTTATTAGACATGTAATAATTGACTCATTCTTGGTTTTAAAAATATTATAAACCTAAATTTTTAATAAAAATTTTCACTAACGTGAGATCGGAAAAAGTTCAGCATATCATCGTCACACTCAATCTGAAGTTCCGCAATAAATTAAGGTCTAAGGAGATCTGATAATACTCAAACTTATCCCTACATAATAGAGAGACTATTTCTGTTAAACTCATATATAAATATGACATGAAAATATGACAAAAAAAACAAATAAATATAAAAGATGTAAAAAAACTAATAAATAATTAAAATAGAATAATAACAGTTTAAGGGAAAAAAAATTATAGATCTTCGTTATATGATACAAGTTTAGAAATAAAGTTATCAAGAAAATAATAAAACAAATATACTTGATATATTGCAAATTTCTGCTTATATCTTATATGCAGCAAAATTATAGTCACCACTTCCCGAATTGTGCTTGTTATCCTTGCACGGGGAGTATACTAATCTACTACGCCTAATATCAATAAAAGCTCATAAGTGCAATGTCAGGAAGTCCGAGATATCAAAGAGTCTTTATGCAGTATTTATATATTTCTTTAATTTTTGTAATTAAATTAAAATTTTGATTTTAAGTATAATTGATCACTGCAATTAAATCATTTTGATAGACCTTTCTAAGGGAAAAAAGATAAATAAAATTGATACACTTTAATTTAAAAAATTATCTTTTATATATACTTATTGATGATTTAAAATAATTTGTAAATATTAATTAAGTTAAATATGTCACTTAATTTAAAGTTATTAGCTTGTTAAAAAATATATAATTTATCAATTATTGCATATATTAAATAAATTATTAAATATGCATTAAAAGAGTAATAATTGCAAGCGGGAGGAGGAATGTTAAGCCGTAAATTTGGGGCGTGGGGCTTAATGGGGGG
>JAOTIZ010000202.1:3798450-3813093 GCA_027123425.1 Erythroxylum panamense | reverse complement strand
TCCCAGCAGGCCCATTAAACTTCCGCGGGTCTTTTCTTTAATTGCATAATTAGCATGTTTCATGGGTCCAGCACCACACTCTCACGTCCGATGTTGGGCTCCGGCAACGGGATCCAACATCCGATGTTGGGCTCCAGCAGCAGGGTCCAACAGTAATAATGATCTTACCATGATTTTATTTGCAATATATTTTCATGTCATGGACTTTATCATATATATTTGAATATGTAAAACATCGAATTTCTTTAAATAATTATGTTATTAAATTATAACTAACCAATAAGTTGTAGAACATAAGCCAGTGATATGCCAATATATCTTTTTTTATGATCCCATTCTTTTAACTATTAAAAAAATAAATATAAATTGTTTCTACTTCAATGCAAAGAACAAAAATTTATACTTGATATTATAAAATAGTCCATGGGATACAAAATCATAAAAAGGTATTAAAATTTTAAAATAATGTTTGAATAGTGTTTTGATGAAAACATTTTAAATAAAATAACATATATTTAATTGAAATGTTTTACAGTTTAATAACTTTAAATCAAAAAATATATTCGTTCACCTTCATAATACGAAACCTATGCATGAATTTTATCATAAACCCTCCAAATTAGAAGTTTTTATTTTTACTATTTACGATGGAATGAGCTGTAATATAAAACCTTCATCTTTTATTATATTTCATTATAAACCCCATCATAAATGATAGAATAATATTACATTTTATTTTATTATATTAATAAACTTCTAACCAAATATAATCTAAAATATTAAAATTAAACCGCGCACTACAACTATACTTCAATTGAGTATTGATGACCAGGATTAAAAAATACGGGCATATGAAAATTACCAAGATCCCCACTTTGTTTTTTAGTTAATTCTTTATACACGAAGTTCAATTAGTTGACTTTAAATTAAATTAAATTATTTAAAATAATGTTAATAAAATAATATTATTTTTAAAAATTAACAAAATAAAATTATTTTAACATTGATTAAAAACTTAAATAACTTAAATTCAACTACTTTACTGTTAATCTTAATTAAAATTTTCGGTAAAACCATCGATAATCGTTAATTGTCTTCACCTAAAATAACTAACCAACCAACCAACTAACTCCGATAGTCATAAATAAAATATTTTATTAAAAAAAATTATTTTTTACTTGACTTGATTAATAGTGTGAGTAAAAATAATAAATTTGATTCAATTTAATTTAAAATTAGTAAATTAAGTTTGAATTGAAGAAGTTGATAATAATAACTCGAAATTCTTTTATAAATTGAAGTTGTTTTAATTTAATTTTTTAAAATGGTACTATTTTTATTTTAAATTTATAAAATCTTAAAATAAAAAATTTAAATTTAAATTTAAAAATTAAATCAAATTAAGTCCCTTAGAGTAGTCGAGTTGGTGGAATATAGAGACGTGAGATCAAAAGATCCTATGTTCGATTCCCCTACCTATAATCTTTCAATCGAGATCAAAATATCCTATGTTCGATTCCCTCTACCAATAATCTTTCAATCGGACTTGTCATATAGAGTTTGTTTAGTGAAAAATACCCGATTGACGTGATTTATAAACTATTACGTAAATTTAAAAATTTACTAAAGCCGCATTCAAAAAATAATAACTACGGATATCTCTGTTTTAAAAAAATTGTATTTGTTAGCTTTGGAATACGAATGTGGAAATGCATAATTAAAATAAGAGAAAATACTCTGTAGTGTTTATTGAGCCAAAGGCCCATGGGCCTATTCTGTGTTGCCAGCGAGAAAAGATGGAAGAAAAAAGAAGGAAGAGGTTTAATTGAGGTTTTAGGGTTAATAAGAGAAACAGAAGCCTCAGGAATGGCTAGTGGGATTATCGGAGGAGGGAGAGGTACCTCCACTGTGATGCGAGCAGTCTGGAGGGCAACAGCACAAAAGAAAACAGCGAAAAAATCAGCAACCGTAACAAACCCAACAAGGGTCTCATTGTCTTCCTCGATTCGCATTCAGACTCGTCCCCAAAATTTCACCTTTCGTCACTGTCCTCGATTCTCTCCCAGGTCTTGCAACAGCTCTTCTAATATATTATATTTACTTTTAATTAGTTGGATTTGTATTTTTGATGTGTTGTTTATGAATTGAAGGTTGGTTAGGAGGGAATTGAGCTCGCTTGTCCCATTTCATAGCGCTATTGCTTCTGCATGCCTTGTCTCCAATCTTCCTAGTGATGTCAGCTCCTCTGCTGAAGGTATACCACATTCTTGTTTCCTTGTACACACTTTAATTTATATCCGTGATACTGAACCGAGGTACGGAGGGCCTTTACTATGGTATGGATAAGAAATTAGCTACATTTTGATGACCCAAGTACTAACTTGAGATGTTCACTCGTGGGGAAGCATTATTCTCCAACGCTGATAGACGTGGCCCATGTTTATTGTTTAATGTCTATGAATCATTAGTGTAGCAGAAGATCTGCTTAGGGGTTGCCTGAGAATCTTGAGGAAGTATAGGACTGGTTTAGAATCTATGGGGGAGCTCTCTTTTTGTATTTGGATGTAATTCTTATCTCTTAATATGCATGCAATTAGTTTGCTTATGAGGTTTAGAGAGAAACGTAGGATAAGATGTCCAAAGCCAGTGAACTAGACCTGGCAAGACATGTTACTTGTTCATAGGGTTGTGTTTTGCCACCGGACTCCTAAACAGCATCTTTCCCTAATCTCTTCTTCTTAGCTTAGTCAGCAAATGCAGCAAGTTGGTGTGTATCAGACTCGCATGCTCATGATGGTTCTGTTATAAGAATATTGGTTTTGCAGTTGCATTACAGTCTCTGAGTTTGACTTTTACTTTACGCTTGCAATAGCATTACGTTCTCTGAATTTGAGTTTTACCTGTTAACGGGGCGGGTTCTGATCATACCAGGCTTTGGACTTAGGGATATCAAAAAGGGCCCGGCCCATTGACATCTCTATTTGGACTTTCTTGATTATTGCACATATGCTGTTTTGAAGGTGGAATGCTGCGTGTTATCTCTTATAGCATACTTATCTTAAGTCATGGTTTCCAACCATTAAAGCCCAGCACAATGACTTCACTGCAAAAGGAAAACCATGAATTTTCCTTGGGACAAGAACATTTATGGATGTGGGTCGATTAATAGTAGTTGATGATATGAACACTATTGATACAATAATAAGCGGAGAACTTGTTTGAGATTACGGCAAAGTGCCTTATATCAATGATCTAAACTTTGTGGTTCCACTGTTATATCTATTCCAGACATATCAATTTAAAGTTTTAGTTGTTTGCTAGGTTTCTTAGATTTGAAAGCATTGTATTAAACTGTCATTTAGGTGAAACTGTCTATAAAATAATCACTTGATTCTTCTGCTCGTTTTACTAATATGATGACTATTTCAACTGTAACTTGTGGAATGAAAAGTTTGTTCCTAAGATCAGTGTAGTGATCTGTAGCAGTTTATAGTTGAGAAACTATTGGAAGGTTGATGGTTAATGCTGCTTATTAGTATTATATGGTGGAAATAATCCTCAATTTTTGGATGATTTTGCTGTGTAGCTGTGTAACATTTTGTGTTCAGTGCAAGGCTAATTTAACAGCAGGCAGTCACTCGTTTCTCAACCTTCAATAGCATTGAAACTAAGAATGCTGATTTATAAAGGATAAAGATACTGTTTCCAGTGCCAATTCACATGCCAATATTAAAACAATAATATAAAATACGGTTAACAAAGAATAGAAAGCCAAATGTTTAAAGCTAGGGACAATGCGTGATTTATACTGAGATACTAATGTTTGCAGCTCTGACAAGGACTTCATTTTCATGACAGGGAGATTTGTTAATTATGTTAGTCCCATCTAATGTCAAGTGTGCAACAAAGAGTTTCCTAGTCGAACGGCTTCATCTAGATCCTTTTCTGTGGAAATGGAGATTCAGTTTTTCAGACTTCAGTTGCTGATCAACAGTTGTAATTTTGTAGCTACTCTAAAGGTCTCTCGAAGTATTCTTGTACTTGATCTTATGGTGGATTGGCTTTTGATGAGCTAACTTCTGATAAGAAATCTGATGAGAATGATGTGGTGTTAATGATTTGATTGAATCAATTCAACAATAAGATTAAACTCTACTAGAATCACTGTGTGGCTGTGAGATTGTAAATGTCACAGATCGTCAGTTTAGTACAGTTAAAGTCTAGATGGATATTGATCAATCAAAGGTTGAGTGATTTCCTCATTTTGTGGTTTTAATGGTCATCATACTTAATATTTCCAAAATTTCCTTGTACTCCAACAAATGATAAATGACATCTAGAGGTAATTTAGTCAATGATTAATCACCACGGTCACAGAAGTCATCAAAATAATTGTTTCTTAGCTTGTTTTCCCAGAATGAGACGAATCCATTGTCTTTTGATGCTAGAATCAACAGCCTGTCTATACTCAAACCATTTTTGCAACTGTGCAAGATATTAGCTGATGTGTACACTTGATTCTATTTACCATTTATTATTATTATTGTTATTTTATTTTTGAATTCAACAAATTACTAAAGTTTCTGCAATGGAAAATGAAAGGAGATGACCCACATCTGAATCCACTTTGATATCAAGACAAAGTTTATTCTTTCTTTCCAAGTTTCTGACTGGCAGATAGTTTCTGACTGTTAGGTATGTTACTGTCTTTATTCTTTCATTTTGACATACTGGACCACGAACTGCACAGTGATGCAAGCAAATTGAGTGATGGCAAGCAAATTGATGCCTGAATTGTACAGTCTGCGGTTCTATGCGTTTGTCTGTAATGTTTTCTTATCAAATGTGGTAGGAAGATGGTGCTTTTTGATTTAATGTAAGGTTTATAAGTGGTGCAATAATTGACTTAGCTTATATCAATTATTGTCACGCAATGACACCAATTTAAAAACATGGAGTAAGCTTGGAGGACTGAAATCGCACATGCAATTAGTAGCTGTGATGTCATTATACTAATGATTAGTAATTTTCCCAAGAAAACACCAAAGTTAATTAAGGGTTTGTGCAATAAACTGCTTCAAGTAGTTGATGCTTCTTCTTCAGTTGTTGGGTGTGTTTTTGATATCATAATCCATATTAGTTTTTTATTACGATGATCTAGAAGCACAGTTATACCGGTTGAGTTTTGCTCTGAGCAGAACCTTTGCTTTAAGGCAACGGTTGTAGTTGAGCGGGGATCTGTTCCTTTACTCTGGTCCAACTCTGCTCCACTTCATCTTAGCCATATATTTATGTGGGTAGTTGAGCGGAGACGTGATTCTTTGTACCTTTTATTCTGGTATAATTTTGTTCCATTTTATCTTTGCCATATATTTATGCGGATCCTATATAAATATATGACTGAGATAAAGTGGAACAGAATTAGACCACAGTAGAAGATTGAGGGAGTTGAGTGGTGCAGTCAACCCTAGCTTGGTGGGGTCGAAGCACCAATCTTTTGTCACTTAATTATGTGCACACATTTGTATGGATCTCACATAATTATATGGATAAAATTTAATGAAACAAAGTAGGAACTGGTTAATCGGAACAGAGGATCTGATTTTAACTTACTAAAAGTTGCATGTCCTGCGGGTTCGACTCCATTTTATTCGATTTTGTGCCAACTTTTTATTTTCTCAAAAAATCCCAATAAATGTGAATAAATTCAAGATCTAAAAATAATTTTACATCATACATCTAAAAACTAGTTTTTCCAGTTTTTATATTAATAAAATTGGTAGTCGTTACTCTTCCAGCGGGACTAAATAGTTTATGGAATAGATTAGTACATGTATTAGCTACACGTGGTTTTGCTTTTTAATGTTTTAAAAATTATATTAAAAAATTAAAGGATTAATTATAAAAAAATCTTAAAATTTGATTAATTTTGTAATTATAGCTTGAATTTTTAAAATTTTTAATTCTTGTTCGTTGTGGCAATATTTGTTGACGCGACATGATATATATCCAGAAACCTTTATTATTAATGTAGGTCAGCAGTAAATAACAGAACAAATGTTGATTAATGAATTAATCATATAAGTAAAAGATGTTTCTGACTGTGAACTCTCACCCCTTTCATTTATTTTGCTCTCCGACTATATTTATAAATGAAGGGGGTTAGGTCATTTTTAAAAAGTCAAAAACTCTCACTCATTTTGCTTTCTGACCGTAATTATAAATGAAGGGAGTTAGGTCATTTTTTGTTTACTTATGTGATCAAACGACATCGTTTCATTAATCAAGATTTGTTCTGTTAATTACTGTTGACTTGTACTAATAATAAGAGTTTCTGAACATACAATATGTTATATCAACAAATTTAACAAAAAAATTAATGTTGTGTTAGAATTAAAAAAAATTAAAAATTTGAGCATTTTATTGCCAAAACTTAAAGAGTGAGCTATAATTACAAAATTGACCAAGTCAATAATTTTTTAATTAACCTAGAATTAGACTAGTGGTAAGGTTTAAATGTTTAATTAGTGCCATACCATCATAAAATTAGTACATAGTAAAACATCAAATAAAATTTAAAATTTTGAAATAAGATTGAAAATAAAATTATTTTTACCGATAAGAAAGTTAAAAACTTAAGTTAAAAAATATTTTTTAAATAAAACTAATTGATTTATTAAGTTAAAAGCTTAATTTAAAAAATAATTTTTAAGTAAAATTAATTGATTTATTATGATTGATAAAAATAGTTAATTTGTGAATATTAGTTGAATAATTAATAAATTGGCTAGTTTATTTTAATAATAAAAATTATTAAAATAAATTAAATCGAACAAAAAATAATCGGTTTAATATTTTTACAAATGAGCCTGTAGAATTGATTACGAGTTTTTAATCATCAGTTGTTCCTAATAACTTATTAACATTTTTCCTTAAATGTTGGAATTATAAGAACTGGCTTATGTATAGCCTGGAATTTGTTTAATTAGAGCTTGACATAAAAAGGTTTAAATTATTATAAAAGTGTTTCTGAAAATTTTGGCAGCCTGTGTTCATGAGAACTGCTTTCACTTCTTCAGCGTCTGCTAGATGAATCGTACGTTCTGTGTTAGAAAGGTTTACACTGATTATGAATTGTGACATCATTTTATGTTTAACCCAAACACTTTCATAACATTTTACGTGAGCAGAATCAATCTCCTCCAACTATTTTATACCAGACAATCATGGAGGAACATGCCCTTCTGCTACTGGTAGGACCTCACCATCTTACTCTCCATTGAAAACATTCCTCGTCCTCTGATTCCTAGTCCAGGATAAGTTATATATATATATATACTCATTGGTTATTTTTTAAAAGACTGAGAGTTATTTGGTTGTTTGACTACGTCAAATCGTTGATAATCATATTTAGTAATCAGTTGATTGGGTTGATGGATTGAAACTTATACTTTATTTTTGATGTAATAATTTTATAAATTACTCAAGTTGTCATCTTTTATTATTACTTTTCTTTTACCAAAAGCTAATATCCTATTATATTTTGATATATGGTCATAATTTTATTTAAATATTCCTCCACTCTTTCTTATTATAGTTAAAAAATTAAAAAAACATACCTGAGATTCTAGAAATTCACCTTAACAATAAGTTGTTAGTTCAACAAAAATAGGAAAAATAAGCATTACTATAACTAAGATATCAAAAGACACGGTTAATGATAAATAAGTTAATATACTAGAAAAATAAACTTCAAAATTCAAGGTGCAGCTGAATTAGTAAAGGACTATCCTGACTTAAATGAGGTCGTGGGTTTAAATCCATCCTCATGTATGCAGTCATTTCAAACTTGGGGTCAGAGCTTTGCCTCCGGTAAAGAATCTAGCTAATTCTAGCGAAGATTAGTCTGTATGTAGATAACTTAAAGATGTCTTCCTATAATTAAGACCTTCCTAAAACATATCTTGGGTAACAAAAAAGAAAAAGAAAAAGTGAACTTCAACTTGATTAATACAGATAAAGAAAATAGTAATAACTACAACAATAACAATAATTATTATTATCATTGTATGTTTTATGTTACTAATAAATTTTTTACAGACATATCTTTATAATTGTATAAAAAAATAATTAATTTTATCAAACATCTTTAAATTAATAAATAGTTGATATAATTTACTAGTTAAATTAATTAATATAATTTACTGTCAAATAATCCCTGATAAAATCAACTACGGTGGCATATAAGTTTCGACCTATTGATTTTTTCTCTCTCAAACATTTAGCTATTACTTTCATAAACTAGGGTTTTGGAAGAAGAGAAACAGAAAGAGATCACTGACTCAAAACTGCAAAATATGTAGACATGGGTTAGATCTTAGTACTTGCCAGATGATGCTTGACATCCAAAATTTTAACATGGAGACCTTAACCATAAATGACCAGACAACCTTTCTATTATGTTGGTTCACACAATTAAATTAAGTATGAAGTACGATAAGATCAGATAGGCGAAACAAGGCAGGGCCACAGGCTGTACCATCAACTAATCCAAATTTAACGTTCATCTCTTTCACTTGGCGCACATATATATATATATATAATTTCTAATATTAAAAAAAGTAAAAATTAAGATGTATTTAGTAAATTATTACAAAAGGAAATAATTTACTCTAATAAAAATAAAAAACAATTGATTAGATGTAGATCACAAAGTCAAAATTGTCATTATTGACAACTCCATTTTTGTTATTTCATATCAAATTAGTAAGTGAGATCAAGAAAAGAAATGGAATTAAAATCATGCTATTATCAATATTTTAAAAATTAAATCAGAAGTTAAATTAGTAAGTTAAAAAGTTTAAGTTTTAAAAGATTTGATTGGTATTAGATCGCCATAAAATCTATTAAAAATTGAATAAAATTAAAAAATTTGAAATATTATTGAAAGAACTTATGGAAGAATTTAAATTTTAATTAAAAAAGAGACTGTTAAATAAAAAATTAATTAATTTATTTTTGATTTATAAAAATTAATTAATTTACTAAACTAACTAATTAACTAGTTAACTTTTAATAATAAAGTTATTAAAATAAATTAAATTAAAAATTAAAAATTAAGACTTCCTTTTTTGATTAAATTGTGTCTTTTGTATCTAATAAATCTCAGCCATTCATTACAATAAATTAGACGCTAAGATTGTCTCCTCCCATTTTTGGCTCTATATTTTAAATCATTTATTCCCTTTTACTTGCTTCCAACATGATCTTCCTCTAAAATTTAATGCGGAGATGGCTCCAAAGCACCTACCTTGGCCTTCATCCACTTACACTCCAACATATCCATGTCTTTTTCTTCCTTCCTAGTATAAGCCAAAAGAGAAACATCCTATTGTTCATCCCTTCAGATCTCTGTCTCTCTCTCTCTCTCTCTCTCTCTTCCGTATTGAAGAATCCAACAGTACATAAAGACCGTCAGCCCCCCAAGATTTGATCTTGTTTTCAACAATGAGAGATGTAGTTTCTTGTTTTAGTGAAAACGCTATCGATGTATCATGTTCTAGTTACTTAAACAAGGCTTGTATGTCTCCAAATTTGATCCCATCTGTCCAAAACGCAGTTGCAAGCTTGTACAAAATCATCCTCTCAACTAGAAAACAGGTGACGGTTTTAGTCACTTGGTGCAGAAACCAAACTTCGCAAGGCCTTAGCATCAACTTTGGAAGCGACCCTTCATCATCTTTCAAGATCAATACTAATGACAAGCTGTTTAGGAGGAAGAGAGGCAACAAAGTGATCGAACTTGAGAAATTCAAGATTGAAGTGTTCTGGGACCTTTCTTCTGCTAAATATGTCAGAGGACCAGAACCTGTTGGCAACTTCTATGTTCTAGTCGTGGTTGACTCGGAGATTGGCCTTGTAATGGGCGACCTGGGAGAAGAAACTATCACCAAGAAGTTCAAAACTAACGCGCCTTTTGCCAAAGTAAGTCTCCTCTCGAGGCAAGAGCATTGTGCAGGAAACACATTGTATGCAACCAAAGCAAAGTTTTGTGATTCAGGAATTCAACATGATATCTTGATCAAATGCAGTGGAGAAAATGAAGGGCTAAAACACCCTGTTTTGTCAGTGTATATCGACAAGAAGATGGTGATTCGAGTAAAAAGGCTTCAATGGAATTTCAGAGGCAACCAGTCCATTTTTCTTGACGGGTTGCTTGTGGACATGATGTGGGATGTTCATGACTGGTTCTTCAATCCTGCTTCAGGATATGCAGTGTTCATGTTCAGGACAAGAAGTGGAATGCACAGTAGGTTGTGGCTTGAGGAGAACATGGTCCATAAAGAGCAACAGAAAGTGGAATTCTCTTTGTTGATCTATGCCTATAGGAACCTTTGAAGAGATGTATTTCTGTATTATTTTGGTTTCTGTCAGTCTTTTAAATCTAATCTCTTTGATTTTAGGATCTTCATCAGAAGATTTGATTTTGGGTCTCCTTTTTTTCTTTTTCAAAGTTGCATGCATAAACATTAAATTGTTTTTGAAACATAATACTTTAATTGTGAAATGAAGCTAAGTGAATTTAAATAATACTAATTAAAGTAAATTGCTAAAATAAATCAAATATTACATAATTATCATTATCAACACTTAGTCGAAGTCCTACTAAAGTACGGAGTTCAGGAAGTTTCGATAGTATGTAACATTATTCTTATCTAGTAGAGAGGTTGTTTTCGATAGATCTACGTAAGCGTACAAAAAGTTAATTAGTGTTATTTTATTAGTGAATAAATCCTTTTTTGCCTAATTAATCATTAATTTGTTATTTATTATAAATTAATTTTGTTTCATATCCTTTTCTCTAAAGATGTCAAAACTCGTCCGGCCTGATTTTGACCCAGGTTGACCGAACCACCGGCTAAGGTTGAGTGGGTCATTGGCTAGCTCGTGAACGATCATTTTGACAAAACGACGTCGTTTTGTCAAAAATAACATCGTTTTTTAAGTTTTTCTTAAAAAAATATGACAGGTTGGATTAACCCGGTCCATTCGTGACTCGTCGGACCACAGGCTGACTCATCTCGGCCTGTCGGGCCACTGACCAACCTGTGTCAAAAATAACATCGTTTTTAAGTTTTTCTTAAAAAAATATAACATGTTGGGTTGACCCGGTCCATTTGTGACTCGTCGGACCATAGGCCAACCCATCTCGGCCCGTCGGGCCACAAGCCACCATAACCTAGGTTAGGGCAGGCCCTGAGCCCGGTCTGGTCTATGTTCATTCTTTATTATTAAACATCTTAAAGATTTTAGAAAAGATAATTAAAACATGACATAGAAACAAGCCTATTAGGATTTCTTTCGGCAAAAGAAGGAAATGGCTACAATCACAATGTGTGGGAGCATACGGTACACGCCAAAACGACGGCGTGAATTTAATAAATTAAATTAAAATTAATTATAATTAAGATTGAGTTTGTAATTTAAATTGAGCATACAGTAGATTGAGTTTGGAAGTTAACTCATTCAATACCAAAACGCCCACAAGGCAGCTCACACTCATTTTACAGATATCTGGAACATGGTCAGGGATGCCAAAACGTAACCTTGTCCCAAGTTCATGTCCCTCGTTAGCATCATCACTCTTCAATGAGAAAGTTTGTCAAGCTTTTCAAGATCTTTCAAACCTTAAGTGTCTGATTAAGATCAGCTGTGCATGAAGTTGAAGAGAAGTGAAATCCAGCAGAGAGAAGCAAGCAACAGAAGAGACTGGCAGAAAGACCAAGAGAGGTTTAAAGTAACAGTTTCTGAGATCTACATATGATCATATCATATGGTTTGTAGGGGATGAAACATTTGTATCTGGAAATCCAGATTTTTCCCAAAAAGGCAAGCGGAAGCATTCTGGGATAGACAGTTTGAAAGGAGGAAATTGAGGATCAGAAGGAGAGAACCTAAAATCTCCTGTTTCTTGAGAGAATCTACTTCTAATCTTGGGATGATCTCGTGAATAATGAGCTACTTTTCTGTCTGTTCTTTCTATCATTGAGTGTCCTCAGGTCAATAAAAGAACAGAGAACATACATTCCTCACATTTCTCATTTTGCCTTCTCTTTTGGTTCTCAATCATTTTGCTGGTTGGAATTTAGATTGTCCCAAGGAACTTCCTTTCTTTCACTAGAATTTCACTTACAGGCTGAAGACTCTGCTGCACGTTTCTCCTTTTCTTATCTCACTTTTGTTATATCTGAATGATGGGTTGTAAGGCCTAATGTTCTGTCACCACTCACCCATGTGTGTATTCATAAGGGTTCACATGCTATATGTTTGAAACTTGAACCATTTGGTTTCATGCATTATTTTTATATTCGTGAAACCATAGTTGATATTTTTCAGGTACGTGATCAATTTGATCCAAGAGCTGTCTTAAGTATTTCTACTCTTTCAGAAAGTTGGGACCTTCCCATGCATAGGAAGGCACAGTTCATAATGTTAGCAGCCATGGAAAATCTTTGTCTGCAGATCCATTTCTGGAAAATCGATTATGGGATACCAGGAATAGGGACACATATTTAAGGCTAACCCTTTACTTGTGTTATCAGTTATATCCTTTCTTTAAGATTTAGCAGCAAGATCAGAAAGTAATCTGATCAGTACTACTGCTGTATTGAATTGAGAAAAGTGTTCAGGAAAATACCATTTATTTCATAGTAGGACAACCTGTCTGTTCATTGCAATGCAAAATGACCATAAAAAACAACAGGACAATTCAAAAGTGAAAAAAAAAAAGTTGAAACACAGAGAAAATCACACACCATTACAAGACCTGCAGTTTAATTCTGGGATTAAGGTTACATCGATCAAACGGGTGGCTTAACTCGAACAGTTGTGAAATCAAGAACCACAATTTTCTCGATAGCTGCAGAAAATATGGCAGAGTATTCAACATGATTGGGATGGTTCTGAAACGCAGTGTAACCTTCCTTCTTCTCAAAAGTCATGGAGAAAGCATGTGTAAAGCCTTGAGTAAGCATCTCATGCCCTTCCATTTCCTGTCCCCTGCATGTCAAGACAAAGTGCAGATATTAACTGCAGCAGAACTTCCATTAAAAATGGCTTTTGGGAAGTAGTTTCTGAAAATTTTATTCAGTTTCCTGGAAATATTAAGTCAGGTTAAGAAACTTAGGTAACTTGTAACAGCTGGAAATGGCTACTTCTTGTTGACTCTAAGAGGAGGCGTTGCATGTTCTTGGTGGTTAGTTGCTTAAACAGAAATTAGTAGTCTCGTGCTCCTAGTTCATCCATCAGGATTCATTTTAGGACACAATAAAAGGAAGAACAATATTTTCAAGTTCCATGAATATTCATTACTTGAAGTTTATATAGGGAACCAGAGAGGATGGGATGAACGCTCACCATTCAAAGGACTTGACATGATCGATCTCTGAAACCAGCTTCTCCATTCCTTTAACGATGTCCTCCACTGGAGCACCTTCCTTAAACTTAACAATCACCAAGTGCTTGAACTCTGCCATGGCTATTGAACCCGTAAGCGAAAATGTTTCTCTTAAACTCTAATATTTATATCCATACACAAACCCTGCACCTACCGTTCATATATCAACTTCCACAGTCACATCCTGTAACACTTTCCAGGTTTCACCCCCCTAGTAAGTGACCAAAAATATTACCCTCTCCTAGTAGAGAATCTGCAGCTTGGAATGTGGGAAGATGTACAAGTAGATTTCAGAGTCATCAACTACTCCATTGCTCCATCTCACAGTAAAATCCTGTCCCCGCCATATTGTCTTACCCTTTCGCTTTTGCACATGAAATGGGTCCTTCATGTTTCGTGTGTCTACCATTTCCTTGAAACTTGAATTTTGGTGTGATCTTTATATATTTCCTGACGCATCATCAACATCTTACATCCCTCTCCCTTTTTTTTTTTCTGTTCTTTTTTCTGATTTCGAAGGCTAATGCTTGCAATAACTTATTTTTTTCCTCCATGTCCTTTACATGTGATCCGAGGATTAAGACATGGATGAAGGTAACATTCATAATAACCCTTATCTTTAAGGAATCTTACCATGTGTGGTTATGATCATCATGATCATGGATTCTAAACGCTACTAGCCGAGCTTGATTAGATACCATGTTTTGTCAGTTAGTATCTGACTACCATTTGATTCAGTCAATTCATAAGATCTGCTTAGATTCAGAGCTAAAGCTACTCCCCAAGCTGTAAGGCACGATTTCTCCAATAATCTTATGACGATTGAAAAATCCAAAGGCGAAGTTCCACAAAATTTCTGTTGTCACTGTTGTTTTTAACTAAAATTTATAGCTGCTCCTCACAAGCAACCGAGATTTCCAAATTCTTTTTGTAAGCAAACAAATCCGATGTCCGTTTGGATGAATTTATATCAGTAAAAACTTTATCAGTAGAATTTTTATCAATAGAACTTTTTTAAGAAGTTAGTTGGCTATTTAGCTGTCATTTAAAAAGAGCTTGTTTGAAAGAGTTTCATACAATAGACTGTTTGACAATATAAAAAAAAAGATATTTTTAATTTTAACTATATTTTATTTTGTAATAAAAATTATTTATGCATATAAATATTATTTAAAATATATTAAACA
>JAOTIZ010000202.1:3755270-3768157 GCA_027123425.1 Erythroxylum panamense | reverse complement strand
AATAAGATAATTAATTTCATATAATAAAATTATATAATAATAATAATAAGTTCAAATTTAATAATAATAATAATAATAATAAATAAATAAATAAATAATAATAAGTTCAAATTTTATAATAATAATAAATAATAATAACCTACAGTGAGGTGGAGTTTGCAGAGGTCTTATAATATGCAACCTTACCCCTACATAGTAGAGAGGCTATTTCTCGGTAAACCCACATGTAGATGTGACAAGTAAAAAAATGATGTATGAAAACAGAAGCAATAATTAAAGAATACGCAAAAAAATATAGTGATTTGAAATGCACTACCTGACTAAATGACATACCTGTTGGTTGGCCAGATCGGCTATTACCTCACCCTATGTAAAGATCGATTCTTGTTGTCGTTATTCACACTACAAGTAGCCCCTTACCTACCCTGACAACTCCAACGGTTTTAGGTGACAATTTTGGGTCGCCCTTAACTACTCCAGACCTAAAGCCTAGAGCATAACTAACTATTCGCAAAGGTGTAAAGGACATAGGGTTGGACATCCTATCGTTAACGTAAAAGACATGAAGATTCTAATGGATATAGTTCACCCTTATCCTATCACGTCAGACTTTTCTAAATCTAGCAACTGCCTCAGTGAGATCCAACTCTGACATATTGTTCCTGATCAGTTTCCTCTACGTCTTGTAAGGCCTTCCTTTCCTCCTCTTGTAGCTACTAAGGTTTATTATCTCACCGCTTCGAACCAGTGCACCTGAGGGCATCCTGCACACATGGCTAAACCACCTATGTCTTTTCTCGCGCAACTTGTCTGGAATGCTAGCAACTTGGATTCTAGCCAGCCCTACCTGATTTCGTACCCTATCCCTCAGGGTCATGTCATACATCCATCTAAGCATATGCATTTCTGCTACTAACAGCTGACGCGTTGGCTACGTCTAGTAAGCCAACACTCTGCCCCATAAAACATGGTTGGTCAAATAACCATTTTATAAAACTTTCCCTTAAGTTTTATGGGGACCTTTTTATCACATAAAACACCTGAAGTACCACGCCATTTGGTCCACCCAGATCTAATACGGTGTAATATATCATCATCTATGTTGCCATCTCTCTGCATGATAGATCCGAGGTATTTAAAACTCGATTTTTGTGATATGATGTCAGTGTCAATCGTTATCGCCGCCCTTTGTGCCAGCTGGCTACCTAAAAAGTTGCATTTTAAATACTCCATCTTGGACCTGCTCATTCTAAAACCCTTCGATTCTAACGTTGCTCTCCAACGTTCTAACTTGGCATTGACGCCCTCATTGGTCTCATCTACTAGGACAATATCGTCCGCAAATAGCATACACCAAGGTACCTCACCTCGAATATGGTTGGTGAGTTCATCCAATACCACTGTGAATAGAAAAGGACTCAAAGCCGAACCTTGGTGTAGTCCAACACCAATAGAGAACGCTTCCATGTCCCCTCCTACTGTGCTTATGCTAGTCAAGGATCCTTCATACTTATCTCTAATCACCCTGATATACGTCCTACGAATGCCCTTTGCTTCCAAGTACCACCACAAGAGTTCTCGAGGAACCCTATCATACACCTTTTGCAAATCGTCAAAAACTATATGCAGATCCCGCTTTCATTCTCGGTAGCCTTACATCAGTATCCGAAGTAGATGTATTACTTCTGTCGTCGACCTAGCAGGCATAAATCCGAATTGGTTGGCCGATATAGAAGCAGCTCTTTGGATTCTCTTGTCAATTACCTTCTCCCATAGCTTCATGGTATAACTTAGTAATTTGATGCCTCGATAGTTTTGGCATTGTTGAATGTCTCCTTTGGCCTTGTACAAGGGGAGTACCCTACTCAATCTCCATTCATCCGACATTCTAGCTGACTCCAGGATCACATTAAAGAGCCGAACTAACAACTCAATACCGACAACTCTTATTTTCTTCCATACCTCTATAGGGATGTTATCCGGTCTTATCTCTCTTCCACTTCCCATCCCTCGCAAAGCCTTTATAATTTCTCCCTTGTTATCTTCTCCTATGAGGTCTCGTTTAAACTTGTACCCGAAAAGGGAGGTTCCCCGAGTGCGATGTTGACCAATATGTCCTTATTATATAGGCCATAAAAGTATCTCTTCCATCTCCGCTTGATGTCTTGCTCATTTGTGAGTACCTGTCCTGCTTTATCCCATATACAACATATTTGGTTGAAATCCGTCATCGTACGTGCCCTAGCTCTCGCTATTTTGAAAATACTTTGTGCTCCTTTGACCGTATCCAACTCTCTGTACAGATTCTCGTAAGCTTTACCTTTAGCTACTGAGACAACCTTCTTTCCCTTCTGTTTAGCCAGTTTATACCTCACTTTATTAATAATCTGCTCCTCCTCGGTAGCACTTGCCAGAAGATCTTTAAAAACCCTCTTTTTTGCCTTCACCGTTCCTTATACCTCGTTCGACCACCACCAAGATTCCATCCGTCCCCTCCCCTGTTTTTTAAAGACTTCTAGGAGTTTAGTGGCGGTCTCTCTCACTACTAGGGCTACTTCCTACCTCATCTGATTTGAATCCCCACTCACAGCCCATGGTGCATTATTCCTAACTTGAGTCCTAAAAAGTGCCACCACGTCCCCTTTGAGTCGCTGCCCCCCTTGATTTTGTGACATGGCTTGGTAAAAAGTTGTGCTCTCCAATCCTTAATTTCTAGATCTAAAACTAACAATTTATGTTGGGTTGGCAAGTAGGCTACCGGAAGTACTTTGCAATCCTTACACCATGATCGGGCAAATTTTCTGACAAGGAAATAATCGATTTGCATCTTGGTTGTACTACTCTGAAATGTCACTAAGTGCGCGTCATTTTTCTTAAAGCAGGGATTTACTATTACTAACTCAAAGGCTACACCCATGTCTAATAAATCAACCCCACTACCATTTCTAATGCCGTAGCTGAAGCCCCCATGAAAGCCTGTATACCCATTTGAGTCTATCCCTATATGCCCATTAAAGTCCCCTCCTAGTATAATTTACTCAGTAGTAGAGATTTGGATAGCCACCCCCTCTAGCGACTCCCAGAATGTCCGTTTGTGTAGTTTGTCTGCGCCAACTTACGGAGCATATGCACAAATTACATTGAGAACCACACTGTTTAAAACAATTCGTGCCAGCACTATCCTATCATTAACCCTAGTGATCTCCACTACCCTGTTTATAAGCCCCTTGTCCACTAAGATACCTACCTCATTATGTTCTGCGTACTTCCTGAGTACCATAATTTGAAACCCCTATCTCCTTTGCTTTAGCTCCTACCCACTTAGTCTCCTGAAGACATGCGATTTGTATCCTATACTTGTTTAAAATTTCTACCAATTCTAAGGACTTACCCGTGAGAGTCCCCACATTCCAAGAACCTATCCGTAAAACATCATCACCAACATTCGTCCTGTATATTGTGTGTCCCAATCCGCATGTATTGATTCTCGCTACGTGAGCTGAAGGCTTCCCGCCTAACCCGTGTTTATCCTAAGATATCCTTGAACTTCGAAACTAATACCCCCTCCGTAAAAGGAAATAAGAATAAAGTAATAAGCACAAAGGAATAATATAGCCAAGGATACTACTAATACTAGTAGGACAACGACTAATAATTAGATAATACTAATAAAAATAATAATACCAATAATATGAATAATAAGAATAGTGATAAAAATATAATAATAATAATAATAAGGTAATAAAAAAATAAAATAAAATAGACTCAAAAAAATAATAGTAGATAAATAAATAAATAAATATAATACCAAAAATAAAGGGGCTAATACTAATAAGGGTAAACTAAAGCTAATACTAAACTCAGCGAAAAGGAATGCAAATCGGGAAATGACACTAACAATACTGAAAAGAAAATACACTACTGTTAAAGAAATAATATTGCTAAGAAAGAAGGAAAGTTAAGACTCGGAAAACTCCATACAAAACTACATAAATAAATACCTCTCTTACTACCACTGCAGAAAACAATCCAAAAAGAAATACAAAAATAGTAGTGAAACGAAAACCAAACGACTAAAACAAGTAATTCCAAGTAAAACTAATACTAATACGAAAATTAATAAAATAATAATAATAAAAAAAATAATATTAATATAAATAACATAAATGAAACAAAATACTAAATGGTGGGCAAAGGAAGTGCCAGGAAATGAATAAATAATACCCGTAAGCAAGTCTCCTAAAGCATCCACTATATAAGCAAGCAAGTAGAAAATGGCAACTGAGTTCCATTGGATAAGGAAGCAATACTAGGAAAGTGGACAAAAGCATCTAAGGGGCTTGTGATTTTAAAGGAGAGGCTGGCTTGCATGAAGGAAGCAACAAGATATCGAAAAGGAAAAAGTAAATAAACTTGTGAAGCTGAAAAACGGGGGGTGAGGAGGAGGATACTAACGGTAACTGGTTGATTCGAGTGGGCAATGTTAGGTTGTCAGGACGCTCGAAACGGCGGATACGATATAGACGTGCTAGGGGAACCTGTAACATTAAAGACAGTCCTCGTTTATCGTGCATGCAACTCTGCTGCCCCCTCCCCTCCCCTGAGCTGCGGGCAGAGCTTCTGTTTCCTAGCCAAATCCAGAAACGTAATCCGAGTAACCGAGCTACACTAAAAATGCAATATGGCTACTCTAGGCACCAAGGAACAAAAACAGGTCGGGTGGTTGTAAAGAAACTCTCCCATGTAGTCTCTTACGAGAACAAAATGGTTCAGGGACACTATATAGTAACCAGATAAAGCACACAAAGAGCAACATTATTGAAGTCGTAGGCTGAATATAAGAAACCAAAACTAGAACCAGTACTGTTAAGACAAAGCTAACGCAAAACATAATAGTAAGCAAAATATTGTAACCATACGTGTATGCAGATGACAACAGAGAAGCAGCAAGGAAGTTACCTAGGAGCCAGACACTGGAACCTGCACTCTGGAAACTGCACAGATAAATGAAACTATTGACCTGAGATTCGGACAATGAAAGTAAAGAAGAATTGTGTTAGAGTGGATTTGATAGGGTCTTGGACTCAGTCCCGCAATGTCCACGCAAGTTAAAACAAGATAAACGATCACTTAACCACCACACAGCTCCACAGCCACAACTCTGACCACCATCCCAAAGAAAACAAAACCTCCAACCACCATACTTCTATCCATGTTGTCCCTAACCTCCACTCCAACTACCAACATCTGCCGCTTCATGACCCTTACAAACATCTACGCCATCTCTGACGACGACCTACAGTCCCGAGGCTTTCATCTCCGGTACACAACCTCCATCCCTAGTTTTAAAAATCACGTACTTTTCAACAACAGGGAGAGAAAATAGCTCACACAAGAATCCATTTACCGTGGAGCAGGAGTAGGGTTCTTGGCTTCAAGCTGAGTAATAAGCTCAACGATCTCAACCATGGTCTTGCTTGTTGCATTTAACCCAAGAGATGTCCCATAAAATGAATCCACTAACTGCTTCTTCAATGTATACGTCTCCGTCACCACCAACATTGGCTTCTCCTAGTCATCCACCACAGCCATCGCAGACCAGTCTTCTTCCTCCTCCCCTTCTTCACTTTCATCCACTAAGCAGACCAAGAACAAAGGTTTCACTTTTAAGGGTCGTTTCTTCACAAGCCTTGACGAAGAGAAGAAGAATGAATTGGTGTTAACCAATGCTTGAACATTGTCCACAGTTGCCTAATATTCCTCATTCTATGAGGTATATCTATTTGATAATTGTGTACTCAAGCTTTGTGTACAACTGAATCAGTCATCCTAAAAGGCTTATGTCCTGTACTGTGATTAGTTATGATGAGTTTGATAATATAATTAAGAATAAAAATTGCTTATGTGGGTGAGGAGTATTTCTGGAAATTGTTTTTTTGTTTTGATTCGGAGACAAAGACAAGAAATCTTGTAACACAGTCTTGGAAGGAACAAAATTTTTTGTCCTTGTGCTCTAGAGTCGGGACAAAAATAGGTAGGGACAGTAAGCAAACACTACCAAGCATAGGACTTTTGTGTCCCTATCATTTGTCTCCACCCATGGAGACATGAACAAAACACTACGTTAGAGAGGTGATTTTGTTTGATGGTAGACCAGAAAGATTTGGTCTTTATGGTTAAATAAATGCATGAAATGATTCAGGTAATCTATCGGCATTTTTTGATAATATAATGTTGTACAAATTGACCAGATTAGAACAGGTTCGTAATTAAGTAAGGCTGAAAGAATAGTAATGAATAGACAAATTTTATATGGAAAATTCCTAAATTAGGGTAAAAACCACGAGCAAGAAAAATAAATTTCACTATAAAATTATGATTACAACCTCTCTCTATTTTACAAAGAGAAACACTAACTCTCTCACTAAATAGGAAAAGCACTCTTTAAACTATTGTGAGGATTTAATAGAAGAAGAGATTTTCTGGGATATTAGAAAACTAATATGGGAAGGCCTATTTATAGGCCTCCCATACGTGTACACCCAACTGTGGATAGTCTATCCATAGTTGGCCTCCTTTTTTTTCTTCCTACTATTCCTGACTTTGTGCAGTCGGCTGCCTCCTTTCCTAACTTTGGTGCAATCGATAGCAATAATCTCTCAATCAAAGATTTGATTGAGAGTCAATTAGATCTTCACACTATTCATTTTACCTTGCCACTACATTTTGCTTATATCTCTGTCAGGCCACACGAGAATTAACACCACGTAAACTTGTCACCTTTTATTGCTTTTGTTATAAAACTTGTTACGTTATCCATTGTATGAATTTTCTGTATGTCCACCGTTCCTTTTTCCACTTTCTCACAAAAGAAGTGATATTAAAATCAAATGTGTTTTTTCTTTGAATGAAATGCTTGATTCTTTGTAAGATGCAAAGCACTTTGGTTATCACAAAACAAAATAATGTTCTCTTATTTGTATTTGAGTTCTTCCATCATCAACTTCAACCACACTACTTCTTTACTAGCATGTGTAGCTGTTACATATTCTGCTTCTGTTGTTGACATAGCCACAACTAACTGCAATTTTGAAACCCAACTCACTGTTCCTTTGGCTAGTGTTAACACATATCCTATAATAGATTTACTTTTATCAAGATCACCTGTATAATTAACTTCAACATATCTATCCTCCCTAACATAATACAACATCTAAGGTTCCTTCGATATATCTAATAATCCTCTTAACAATATTCCAAAGCTCTCAACCAAGATTCGTTATGTATCGACTAAGTACTCCCACTACATGTGCAATGTTTGGTCTTGTACAAATCATAGCGAATATTAAGCATCCCATTAGTAATGCATACAATACTTAAGACATCTCCATCCTCTCTTCTTCATTTCTAAGACTCGTACTTGAGGATAACATAAAATTAACAACAAGAGGGATATAAATTGACATACAATCTTATATGTTGAATTGTTGTAAGATCTTCTTCAAATAATTCTTTTGAGAAAGCCAAATCTTCCTATTATTTTCGTCTCAATGAATTTGCATCCCTAGAATCTTGTTTGCTGGTCCCAAGTCCTTCATTTCAAATTCCCTAGCCAACTGTGCCTTCAATTCTTTGATATGATCATTATTAGGGTCTGCTACCAACATGTCGTCTACATACAATAGAATGACTATAAAATCATCTTTCTCAAATGTCTTGAAATATACACAAGGTTTCGCATTCAGCCTGTTGTATTCAAGGCTCATGATGAAGGAATAAAATCTTTTATCCTAATACCTCGGTGCCTATTTTAAACCATACAGAGATTTGTTCAACCTGTAAACCAAGTTCTCTTTCCTTTTTTCTTCAAAACCTTTTAGCTGGAGCATATAAATTTTTTCTTCAAGATCTTCATGAAGAAATGCAATTTTCACATCTAACTGCTCAAAATGCAAGTCAAATGTGGTACATATCGACAGGACTACTTGAACTATAGTGAGTTGAACCAAAAGAGAAAGTATTTCATTGAAGTCAATTCCTTCCTTCTGAGCATATCCTTTTACCACTAATCTAACACGATATCGCTCTACTTGATCGTCACCACTTCGCTTGATCTTGTAAACCTATTTTTTTCCAATAGGCTTTTTTCCCTGTGGTAGTGATACTAGCTCCCATGTAATATTGCTCTCCATAATATAACCTGAGTACCAACTTGGTGCTCTTCTTGTGTAGGATGATCTTCTAGTATCTGAAACATCATATTCGACTGGTTTTGCTCCTTGTGCTCTAGTGCAGCTTTAGAAGAATCATTTTGATCAAACTCCCTTTCCACCTATACTACTGTAGTTTTTGAATTCACTTTTGAAGTAATAACTAAGAAAATAACATATCTGTTGATAACAATCTTGTGGGCAGTGGGATCCCACAGATGATACCTTTGAATTTTGGATTCAACTTTTTAGTTTCTTGGGCATTGAACATTACATAGGCAAGATATCTAAATAAATGGAGGTTGGAATAATCTATTAGTTTATCAGTCCATATATCCATCAGTGTCTTCAACTCAATTATAGTTGATGAAGCTCGATTCACCACAAAACAGGCTGTATTGACTGCTTCTACCCATAATTTCTTATCTAAGCTTGTAATTCTCAACATCGCTCTTATTCTTTTCAACATAGTTCTATTCATCCGCTCTGTTACTCCATTTTGTTGAGGAGTGTATGCCGTCGTTAACTACCTTTTGATGCCTTCTTGTTTGTAGAATTCATCAAATTCTTTACCAGTATATTCGCCTCCATTATCTAAATGCAAACGCTTGATCTTCTTACCAGATTCGAGTTCCACCTCTGCTTTATAAAATTTTAAATTTGGAAACACATCTACCTTCCTCTTGATAGGAAAGATCCAACATCTCCTTGAATAATCATCAATGAATGATACAAAGAAATTTGCTCCTCCTAGGGACGTAACTGATGCTTGCCATACATCGGTGTGAATCAATTATAGAATTTATTTGCTTATGAACTTTGATGTGTTGAACTTCAATCGATGCTGCTTACTCACAATGCAATGCTCATAAAAGGGTAGTGATACCTTTGTGATACCTAGAAGTAGATTCTTTTATACAAGTATCTTTATTCCTTGTTCTGACATATGTCTAAGCTTTTTATGCCATGTCATTGCAGAATTGTCATCCAAACTACTCACCGAAACGGATGCCTCTCATTCTTACAAAGTTACTCCCTTCAGAATGTACAGATTTGCAACAATCTTCTCTGCTTTCATAAATACCAGCGCTCCTTCAATCACTTTCATAATCTTGTTTTGAATCTCCAAACAAGATACTGAGATATTTAGTTGCCCTATAAATAAAAAATTATTCTTCAAGTCCTCCACATGTTGCACTTTTTCAATAGTCTGAGTTGTCCTATTGGATGGGTTTTTGTCACTATAATTAGTTTTTATAGAATTATTTGATTAATATTTGAATTATTGTGTCTTACATCTAATTTGCATTTAACTGTGATAAATTGATTTTGGACAATTGATGCTATTTTATTTGTAATTTTTTATTTTAAGGTACTTAGAGAAATTAGAGTATAAAAAGATTAAAAAGTAGGAGACCAAAAACGACAATGTTGGGAGAAGAATGAGAGTGGCGTGGATGTCTAAAGGCAGCAATGGAACATTGAAAAAAAAGCAAGAGAAAATGACAACGTTGAAGAATGAGAGGAGGCTTGCATGTCTAAAAAACAGAAGGAAAAAAATGAAGGCGTGGGCAAAGAAGAAAAGAAAATGACAGCGTAAAAGGTAGAGGTTTGGAGAGTTTGGAGTAAACAAAAGACTTGGATAGAAACTAATTAGTCAATTTTAGCTACAGAGAGGCGTGTCTACGTGGTTTGGATGTGTGGGATGGAGGCGCGGCAGATGAAGTGGTTTTATGCGTGGTCTACATATGAGGCGTGGTGCTGGTCTGGGGATATGAAGAGAGGCTAAGCGCGCGACGTCTGTGCAGAGAAGAAAAATAATGTAAGGGTGCATGGCGCTGGCTAGAGAGTATGTGGCGCGAGATGGTGGACTAAAAACTAAGCCATCCATTTATGTGGGACCCATATAAATGGCTGGCTTAGATCTATTGGGACAGGTTAGGGCCAGAGGATTTCAAGCGAGAACTAGGAGATTAATTAGTCATATCACACTATAGGGGAAGTCTACGTGGGGCTGTGTGTGCTGTGTGGTATGTGGAGACCAGGATGCACGTAAGTTGGAGGCCAGCAGAATGAAATAAAACGCAAAAGTGAAAAGCAAAAGATTCAGACCATTATTATCACACCTTCTATGGCTGATCACCGTAGTTCATTGTTGACAGTGTCTTCCATAGTTTTCATGGCTAGTTCATCTTAATTCTCTGATTTAATGGCAATGGTAGGAGCTTGGGTTTTCATAGGGGAGTTTAATGCTGCATTTATTTTCTACCCATTGATTATTTAGAGATTCCTATGTCTTAGGATAACCATTTAATTATTTCGAGTTATTTGTGGATTATATCTTTGAATTGGAAGATTTGTGGCTAGGTTATTGTTTGGCAATTGATATTGTGCTAATTTTGGTTCAATTTCATTACTTTATTTTAGGTCAAGACTTGGTATTGAGATTTTAGTGAATGCTTGGTGATTATTCAAGGTGGTTTGAATGATTAGGTTGTTATATCAATTGCTGGTATTAATTTTGTTTCCTTAATTATTGAGTAAAAATTGAGCATCATTTTTAGTATCTTTAGTTCTATTTTACTATTCTAGTGGCAATTAGTAGATTGGGATTTTGGAAAATATTTTTGTAACGATTTGAGGTGGCTCGGTTGTTGGATTAAAAGCTCAATTACAACTCTTGGTTCATTTGTTTTAACTCCAATATCTATTTAAGTGATGAATGCCTGCGCTATTGAATTGGAGGGTTGTATTTATCATTGTTAATTACTTGTGTTTTTCTTCTTATTCCATTTGCTCATTACCATTTCATATCACTCATCTTAATTTTTAAAATATCAAAAACAAGTCTTTAGTGTTTATTTTAATTCATTGCAAATTTTAGCATCAAATCAAATCCCATTCTATATTTTAGGTTGCAATGTATTTAGTTACTTAAGAAATTAATTTTATTTTTTTGGTTCCTCAAAGAGAACAACCCGAGGTTGCACTATATGCAATCCGTGGTTAAATTTTGAAGTAAACCCAAGGCGACATCGAAATTCAAGTTATTTCACCCATTATATATTTTTAACTTGATGGTGTTGATACCAACGATCTTCAAAGCTTGATCATTACAGCTGTACATAGATCCCCTGGAGACAGATTCATACTGATGAAATCATTCTCTTCGAGAGGTCATATAAAAAGTAGCTGCTGGATCAAACACATCAACAAATCTTCTCTTACCTCCAATAGTCGTTGCCACTTCACAGACCATTGCACCTCCATCATCTAAAGTATTTGCCACATTTTCTTGAGGGATAGAAATTTTCTTATTCAGATTCTAACAATCCTTCTTTAGGTGCTCTTTCTTGCCATAATTGTAGTACTTGAAAATCTGCTTACTCCTAGATTTTGATCTACCATGACTATGACTCCCACTTGGGCCATGTTCTATTGATCTTTCTCTCGTCACCACCAAGGCCTCCGCTTGTTCCGAATTTGCCAACCTGTCTTCCTTACTTTTGCATTGACTCTCTTCTTATAGAATAGCAGTCTGTTTATGTTGTTTGTTAAATTGATGGTAAGTTGATTATACGAATCTGGTAGACTTTGGAGAGAAGTTCTGCACGTTCACTTATCTCTATGGTGTGCCTCAATGATGTGAGAGGGTAAAATAGAGTATTTAAACTATTTAAGTGCTCCGTCATCGAAGTGGATTCCACCATGCATAAAGTGTATTATTTCCTCTTCAAAAAAAATTTTGTTGTAGAGTGATTTAACCTCATACAATTTTATAAGATGATCCCAAATCTCTTTTGTTGCCTTTTTCTCCTCTATACCCCCATTTACTAGTGTCAGATGAAGATTTGCAATAGCATTCCTATCCATCTCATTCCATTTATTATCATCTATGAATGTTGCTAGCCTTTTGCTAATGGCTGCTAAATAATTATCTTTTCTCAAGATAGCCTTCATCTTCAACTTCTACAATGAGAAATTGCTCTAATTGAATTTTTCAATATCAAATTTTGCTACCATTACTTCTATCACGAACAGAATTCAGCTCCCACTATTTCTCAAAAAAATAATACTCGTATGTATGAATAGTACTTATATGTATGAATAGTTCCGTATATGTAAATAGTAGCGTGTGCGTATGTATGAACAGTACCATACACGTGAATAGTACTATAGACTTGCATTACAGTAACTACACTGTTTAATACAAAAATAAATGCATGAATAATTGTCACCTTTTGTGGTTACTATTCACTAACTTTGACTGTGTTGGACCCCTCACCCCACCCGTAGGTATTTGCGGGTTATACCACGGCATCCAACCTTAATCAGTATTATCCTCTCTGGGAATCGAACTCGCGACCCCTCAAGGTTTTGTTATTTCTAAGAACACGCCTCTTACCATTGAGCAAAGGTGTGGCATACTTTGTTATGAATTGTTGTGAATTGATTGTGATTTTGATCGTTATGAGCTGGTGATGAATTGTGATTATATTTTGGTGTACTCTATGACATATGTAGGGAGAATTGTAATATGCATGTATGTGCATTGTGAATGTTAATGTGTCTAGTAAGACACGATGTGAAAAAAAATTTTAATTTAAGTTTTGAAATACGCCTTCGGGCGTTCCGATTGTTTTAAGCATGAATATGTGAATTATGTGGGTTTGGTTA
>JAOTIZ010000202.1:3716256-3727000 GCA_027123425.1 Erythroxylum panamense | reverse complement strand
TGATGAAGATACGAATGAGGTAATTTTTTCTATGGACACTTTCTTATTTTACTTTATATTAAAATTTTAATTTGATGCCTTTTATCTAAAAAAATCAAATGATTATTTTTTATTTTTTTTACAGGGAGGTGCTTAAATAAATTATTGTTGCAAAGATCAATAGTTTTATGGATGGCTTTGAAGACTTTTTGTTTTTTTTATTTGCATTAGACAATACTATTTTTTTTCTACAATGGTTAACAATTTATTTCTATTTTATGTTTGTGTTATACATTATAATATTTTTTTAAAAATGCAGTTCTTTCTTTGTTTCAAGCGTAGCAATATAAATATGTTATATATAAAATAATATTTTTTAAGCTAATAACATCCCCAACGGGGAATTGGGTCGGGTATGGGGATGTTATTCCCCGATGGGGATGGGGATGGAGGTTGAAAAAAAAAACTCGATGGGGATGGGGAGGGGATGGGGAACGAAATTATAAATGGGGATGGGGGCAGGGATCGCATAATCCGCCCCAAACCCGCCCCATTGCCATTCCTAGTCAAACCAAAGCAAGAAGCCTAGTTCAAGTCATTTTCTGATAAGATAAACGAGATATTTAAAAGTTTTATAAAAATTTTAAACCATATAATTTTTTATTCAGCTCTCAATTTTTCAGTTCAATTATTTTAATAATTTTTGTTATTAAAAATTTATTAGTTTATTAATTAATGAATCAATAAATTCTCATAAATTTAAATAAATCAATAAATTTTATTTAAGATTCTATTTTTCAATTAAATTTAACATTTTTCAATCATTTTTAAATTTTTTTAATTATATTAAATGTTTAATCGATTTTATGACTAATTGAATCTTTTAAATCTTAAAACTCGTGTCTTATCAATTTTACTTACGGGTTCTTAGATTGCTTTCAATTAGTAAAAAAGATTTTTTGTTAAATTTATAAAAGTTATAAATTTTTTTAGAGTTATTTAAAAAATGAAACTAAATGACTGAAAACATAACAGGATAATAGAATACCCATACATATTAATTAGACTCGAGGGTTCATTAGGCAATCCGATTCCCTATATCATAGGTTACGACAGAAGGGTCATTAGGCAATCCGATTCCCTATATCATAGGTTAGAGAAGCAAAGCGAATGACTGTTAGTAGTCATTGTTTTGAAAATCGGACCGGACAGGATGGTTCGATCGGTTCAATTGGTGACCGGTTGGTTATCCGGTTCAGGTAACCCGTAAAAATTAGTCCCTAATTGAATCACTGAGAATCGATAAAAACTGGTCAATTGACCAGTCGAACTGGTCCAATTCGACCACTGGTTCAACAAATTTATTATTATTTTTATTTTTAAATATTTTTTATATTTTTTGGTATATTTTCTATTTTTTAATATTACTAATATTATATATAATTAAATATAATTATTGTATAATTATGACGTCATACCAATTCAACCGGTAGTTAAACCGGTCAAACCGATAATTAATAAGATCTCCGATTTAATGTCCGGTCCGAGTTTTAAAACCTTGTTAGTAGTAATTATCTTCTTTTAGCCTTCCTAACACGTAGACGCTGGACCCTCCTCGTATTCAATGTGCTTCGAAAGGTATACAAGCTGACTCACCCTCAAAATTAATTTTCAATTTTTTTATATAAAAGGAAAAAGTTGAAACAGGTTACAAAATGAGTCTAGAAAAGTAAGTCCGCGACATATCCTCTGCACGAAAAAAATAACACCTGGTTGGGTCGGCTGTGTTGGGCCCAAGCCCAGTCAAAACGACCCGTGGGCCTATTGGTCCATCCTTCAAAGACCAATCTTCTACCTGATGGCTATGTCAAGCCCAGGCCCAGTCCACGCTCTCCTCAGCCTGTACACAGGTGAGAGAGTTCCATGCAGACGTGAACTCATAAACCTAGCACATGCACTATATAAGGTATTATTCTATCATAACGAAGGTACGCAACACATAACCCTGCTCTCTTAGCTTTTACGGCAACCCTACCTTCACAAAGAAACTGACTTGAGCATCGGAGGGGCTAATCGGGACATAACTCCCGACGTGCCTTCTTTGTTTTGCAGGGATTTCAGCGTCGGAATCATCACAGAAGGCAACCAACTCATGGATCCAAACGGCAACGTTCAGTCTCGCCAGAATCCGGCTGAACCAACACCCAATAAGTGGAGCTTCTAAATAGATGATCCCTAGACTCGTTTTCAATTTCAATATGTCCCAAATGAAACACAATTAGTAACAAGACCTTTAGAAGTACGACGGGCAGCCCATTATAGGGGTCCAAAACACCAATCTTATAAAAATAGGCTAATTACGAATAATAATTCGAGTTCTGGGAATAGAGACATCTGTTTGGCCAGCACTTTACTCCTTACGGGCTGACCCGGTGCGAGAGGGGATTAGTCGAAGAGTGGATGGTTTAAATGAGCCTGCCTATAATTGTTGGGACCCTCTTAAGACACCTCATGGATTAACAAAAAAAAAATTTAGATCATATTCGACAATTTATTAAAATCTGGGCCCAGCCTGATACCCAACAGAGCTCGACTTAGTTTGATTTGACCTAAGTCCAGCCTGATACCCAACAAAGCTCGACTCAGCTCGGCTTGACCTGTTTTTATATAAAGCTAGATTCCAATAAGTTGTCGAATATGATGTAACTTATTAAAAAATAAAAAATTGATTTTTTTTTAAAAACAACATCAGTTTTTAAAGTTGGGTTTTGAATTGAGCTGAGTCTAGATAACTCAAATCTGAGCTTGGTCTAAGACTCGATCAATCTTTCACATAGCTGGGCCTGGGCCGAATACCATCTCTAATGCTAAGGTTCTTTTATAAATACACAATTCATACTAGATAGAGACGTGTGATCATATAAATTGCGACGAAATAAGGCAGTTCTTGAATATTTTTTACAATAAATCCTAATGTGAAATAGCTTCACATTCTTTCAGGAAGTAGTACTTCTAAAGCTGGAGAAAATCGAATGTTTGCTTGTTGTAGATCATTTTACGACGAAGACAACAAAAACTTAGAAACACTTTCTAAGAATAAATATAGATACTTCAAATTTTCTATATATTTTGTTAAGTGACTGTTTCATCACAATAGTTTAAACTATTGTATGAGACCAACTTAATCTCGTATGGACCCATACATTCATTGTAAATTTTAAATATTTAAAAAATTTAAAATTTAGTTCTGTATATCAAAATTTAGAAGAATTATCGAATTTGCTACTCTCAAGTGTTCAATGTAAGAAGTCATTATTCAATATAAGCAACATAGAGGTCTTTAAAATGATTGCTCCTTGAATTGGAATTTCTACAATGCTTACACAAGGTAAGCATGGTCAATATTGTTAAAACAGTTCATGGTTAGCTTTATCAGACTAGCCAATTACAATATTATGTTTTGTAATCAGATGCTTCACCGAAATCAGTCCCCTTCTTCAACACCTTGGAGCTCGAATTTGAGTCCCACACCATACTCGAGAAAAACCAAGAGAACAAAGAAGTTGCAAAGTATAACAATGGACTCCCAAGTAAATAGTTGAATCAGTATTGGTTTATCTTCATCTTCTTTGGAAGTTAAGGAACCTAATACCATAGGCAAAGGCAAAGAAGAAGACCAATACCCACCCAACATGGGCGGCGATTACAGCTGTAAGAAAGTCGTAGTCGTAACCAAATACCTTATTGATGTATACATTAACAGGGACTGATACTGAATTGGGCATTTCAAGAAGACTTGTTTTATCACCAACTTGAGATGTGACAATGCCGTACACCGTCCATGCTACCGGAGAACCCCAGTAGTACCATCTCCACCATGCAGGTAATAGCTGCAATCATTCAGATGATCATGTCAGGATTTTAGAAATAATAAGTTTTGAGTATTAAGAAAAACAATTCTAAACAGAAATGGTTACACATACCGGCCTTGGAATTTGGAAACCTGAGAACAAGTTCCAGAGACTAAACAGGAAGGACATCACAATGGCAGCAAATTGATGGCCAGGCGTCAAAGCAATGATCATCATTCCGTACATTGAGTAATAGGTGAAACACATGAAGATGAAGTAGTAGAAGTATAAGAATTTACACAGAGTCCAATGAAAGCCAATCGTAAAGAACAGAAGAGCAGAATATGCAAATGTCAGGATTGCCACATAAATTGTTTCTATAGCCACCTGTTGGAGAAAGGGATTAACAGCATATCAGAAGATCATTTTCACTGTTAAAAGAAAAAGGAAATAAACCAGATTGAGTACCTGAGCAAAGGCATATGGTAATTCTGAATACATTCCAGCAGCTCTTTCGCGGTAGAAGACTATTCTCTCCATGGCCACAACAGACTGTATAGACCCAGCGTTGCTACTTCCAAGGAGAATTGCAGCAGCATAAGTAGCTCCAAGAAGATTCTTCAGGTCCTGCTCCTTTTTTCTGAAGGAAAGAAAGATGCATTAGAACCTGGTAAGTATAACAATTACAATGAAAAGCTTGAGCAACAGATTCTGGAGGAAGTTTAGAACATACGTACATTCGGGATCCACTGTTCCAGAATATAGCACCAAAGATAATGCCAATTGCCATTGTCATGGCAAATCTGCTAGCGTTGAAGTCTGCATTCCTCCAATATGATTGCTTTTGTTTCCAGAAGCAAATCACACATTGGTTTTTGAAACCTTGGGCGTATGTACTAGGGAAATAGAGATCCTGAGAACCTGGTGGTGGTGTGCTGAGCATCTCGATGAGGTCCTGATTGTTCCTGAGACAATTGGGGAAGATGCATCGATCACAAGGAAGTGGAAGTGATGTGAACCCAAATGACTTCTGCTATGTTACATTATATTACCTGAAAAGTTCAGAGGCAGCATAAATCTTTGCAAAATCTATGCCAAGTTGAGACTCTACTGCTATAGAGCTGACCTCCAACACCCAATTAGCAGGATTGTAGCCCTGTTTGATCTTAGGAATTCCTGGTATCGCCTGAAGAGAAATTATTAAGGTTAACTAAAGTTATATACAACACCATGATGAACTCAAAATGCTTATCCAAACCTCAAAATATTCCACAAGCTTGTCAGAATGGCGACCTAGAGGTCCAGCGTATATCATTTGTCCTCCTCTTTTCATCAGCAAGAGCTGCAATTAAGAACAATTTCTGCTAAAGAGAAACCATAACCAGAAAATATTGTTCTAGACAGGTCTGACGCCTTACAGAATCAAGAAAAGTTTTGATCTGAAATGCACCTCATCAAAGGCTTCAAAGATATCAATGCTGGGTTGGTGAATTGTGCATACAACAGTTCGTCCTGTACTCACTGTACTCTTAACAGTACGCATAACTATAGCTGCAGCTCTGGCATCAAGCCCAGAAGTAGGTTCATCCATAAAGATAATGGAAGGATTGGCAACCAACTCGACAGCTATTGTCAGCCTCTTTCTCTGTTCTTTTGAAAGGCCAGTCTCTCCTGGAATTCCTACAATTGCGTTCCTTATGCGGCTCAGCTCGACCAACTCCATAACTTCTTCTACAAACATCTAGTAGAAAAACCAAAATAGAGACAGGACACAGGAGTCAAATAACATTTTGAAACGAACTTGTGTAGAAGAAGATGCAGCAGAGGAAGTATTTGAGAAACTTTAACATAACATGCCTTTTTAGTTTCGTCCCCAACTTCTGCAGAAAGACGTAACATGGCAGAATACAGAAGAGATTCTTCAACAGTGACAAATGGTGAGTGGATGTCGTTCTGCTCACAATAGCCACTGACTCTGGCAAACGTGGCTTGGTTCTTTGGATAACCTGACATGGTTATGATTCCCTCAATGTAGCCACCAGTCTTCCTTCCTGCTAAAACATCCATTATAGTGGTCTTCCCAGCACCACTATCTCCAACTAATGCCGTCAGAATACCAGGCCTAAAAGCACCGCTAACATCTTGCAGTAGTTGAAGTCTACTCTGTTCAAGTCCTCGATTCCTCATCTCCTGGATAGTTCCATCATCAGAATTTTAAGGGAACATGAGAGTGTAAAGCCTTAACCATATTGACTTACAGCAGGCATATCGACGTAGTAGTTGACATGATTGAAAGCAAGCGAAAGAGGTTGGAAAGGCAAAACCATCTTCCCGGCGTCATTCTTTTCAGCACTTGCACAGTCACTCACCTTAGCATTTCTCACAGCCTTGTAGGAAACTTCATGAACAAAGAAGAATGTTTGGTCATGATCCAACGAGTTTCATCGTAACAAAAAGATGACCAAACAACTAACCTTCTAAACTGGATGCGAAGGACCCTTTATTTCTCGGCTGATCATCAACAATCACGGCCTTGTTATTAGCAGGAGCTAAATATTGAGGTAAAGAGATAGTAATCAGTATGATGATGGATTGCAATTGGAAATGGATAAGAAAAATCTTGACTTACATTTCGAATACGCGAGAGCTATGATGAAGAAAGCGTTATAAAGAAGAGAGAATCCAAAAAGTGCTCCAATGCAAGCCCAAAACCAGAATTCAGTAGTAAACATGCCTCTTTCTTTGAGCAGGGAGACTCCAAGTGTTGGGGCACCTGGGTCACCTGTAGGCTGTGCCGAGTGAAATTATGTCACATAACTTGGGTTTAGTCAGGTTTCAAGTTCTAAGTGATGAGCAAGATTTGTCCTGCAATCTCTGCAAATTACTACTTACCGTGTTCCACCTGTCATCGAGAAACTCATTAAGAGCAAGAGCATTTTGTCCGTACATTAATGGAGAAATATAAAAGCCCCAAACCATCCATGACTTAACGTCATCTATACCAACCAAAAATGGAGGAAAAAGATTGCTTTTAGAAGGTGAAGCAGAAATCAAAAGATTTTTTTTCCACTGATCTATATTGCTGAAAAAGGTTGAAGACATCTTTACTCTTTGAAACAATGAAGCCTCCAAGCACGTAAAGCAGCATGAGACTAGAGATGCCAAGTATACTAGCAAGGACTCGTGTTCTTCCAACAGCTGCTATGAAACGGAAGAGAGACAGAGACGTCTGATGTATTGCAAAGAAAGCTAGGAACTGTCTAAAGAACCTGAAAAGAAAAGGATGCAAGAGTATCTGTAAAAAAAGCCAGTCTTTTGATGTTTCTCCATAAACATCAGAACTTACCTACTAGCAGAAGGCGCAAACCCAATGGTATAATATGTAAAGATCACCCAAATCCCAGTGTCTATCAGTGAGACAGGTAATCTGAGGAGCCAAATAGGAAGAACAAAAGCCCATGAAGGGTAAAACAAGAAATCCCTCTGCTTAAAAAACACGGGTAGCCTCGAAGCAGTGATTGCTAGCTCTAGTACCCCATTGAACATCAGAGAAGTGAGACTGAAAAATAGAGCTCCCCATAACTTTGCTGCATATTGTCTTTGATTAATATCCTTCTTTGTTTTCATGAAAACAGTCAATGCAATTACTGCCATTACAGTCAACTGGACTGCTTTGAATATATAAATGAAGTAACTGCGCCTCACCAACAGCCATTCCCTGGAAAAGCATGCCCTGAAGAGTTCCCAATTCGATATCCCATACTTCTCTTTTACCAAAGCAGCAGGATGGATTATAGACTTGTCAAAGGGAACTCTAAGATCTTCAGAGAGCTTTTGACCAATGTGAAATGAGTTAAAAGCTGCCACAAATTCAGGTACCGAAACGTATCTGTAAGTTTGGTTCTTTTTGTTCCAGTATTGTTCCTGATCCTTTCTGGAAGTTACCTCCAACAAATAATCAGCAACTCCTTTCCGTTCAGGACATTTAAAACCCATGTGTTCGAAGAACCCAAGAACATGCTCTTTGGGACCCTGGTAGACGATCTGACCTTCTGACAGAAGGATAATGTCATCAAAAAGTTCATAAGTCTCAGGTGCAGGTTGTAGAAGAGAGATGACCGTTGTCACATCCATTATATGAACCATCTGTCTCATTATGTTTATGATCTGGAAAGTAGTGGAGCTGTCCAATCCTGTAGATATTTCATCCATCAAAATTACTTTTGCTGCTCCAACCAGCATTTCTCCTGAATTGTAGATAAGATCAGTGTATTCAACATATCACTGTTCTAACGCAACCAACAATCACAGGCCTATACTTACCAATAGTCACACGCTTCTTCTGGCCTCCAGATATTCCCCTCCTCATCTCGTTTCCAACGACAATATCAGCACAGGTTTCCAATCCAAGAATCTGTATAAGCCCCAAAGGTCATTTGGCTTTCTGAGAAGAACTAAAGATCATGACAAAGTTAAAAAATAAGTGCCAACTTGTGAACCTTTATAACATAATCAGTGATCAAATTGTTTTCTTGGCCAGCCATGGCTGTAGCCTTCATGAAGGCATCAACTTCAAGGTCTGGTCTTACACCTGCCTCTTTCTCAAGCTTCAACAACCTGCAAAGCAACTCATATCTGCTTCCAACTCCCAAGCAACGTCCGGCGAAGTCCAATGTTTCCCTAACTGTCATCTCCCCAAAATGAAGATCGTGCTGACTGATATAAGCACAGGTTTTCTGTGAAACAAATTCTGAGAACTCGTGTCCACAGTAGCTGACTTTCCCGGATACCTGTTCAATAGAGCAGCTGCAGTTGGTTATGAATAAAAATCATTGTAATTGCACTATCTACATTATACTTCTCTTTTTTGGGAAACTTGAACAAAAATAGAGGAAGGCAAACCTTCAAATCATCTTCAAGCTTCCCAGCAAGTGTTTTTAGCAGGGTCGTCCTACCAGAACTTGGCGGTCCGAGAAGTAATACCATCCTGAAAAGGGAACATAACAGCAGGTGATGTAAATGACGAAAGTTTTTGAAGGGGAACCACAACTTAAAGCAATCTATATATTGTAGAACTTAACCTGGACGGTTTTATTAATCCATTCACGTCATGGAGTATCTTCAGAATCCTATTCTTTGATGTAGGAAATCCAAATATCTTAAGAAACCCCTATTCATTAAAAGGATGATAGATGAAATCATTCATTTGCTCAACAAAGAATAAGTAGTTAGAAGTGGTAACAAGAAACAAAGTTTACCTCAATTTTGTTCAGGACAGAATTAGTAAGACTTGGAACTGATCTCTTCCCAACATATGTTTGCGCTTCCACGCTAAGATTTTGAAATCTGACCTCAACTGTAGGAATCTCGCATCCCACCCTGTTTATCTCCAGATTCAATAACTTCAAAAACATAGCTTATGCAAACTATCAAATTCACTAAAAAGATCAAATTCTGCGAACTGTTTTCATGTTTTAAAATGATCTATTCAAAGCAGAAGCTAACCTGTCAGTTCTGTGCCTTAACCTCCTCAAGAACTTCTCATGATCTTTCTCAACAGTCTTGATCATATTCTCAATCAAGAGCTTCTTTTCCTGGCTCCTAAGTTTGGTGACATTAACCTCATTCTGAACGATCTTCCCACTGTTGGTCCTCTGCTTCATTATCCCTTTTCTCATTTGGTCAAAAGTTGGCAGCCTCTCTAACGCAGCCCATTTTAGCTCTTCCTCTTCTTCCATCGCTTTCCTTGTTGGGTTTCTCTGGAAAACACTGGAGTTCTTCCCCATTTGTTTCCAACTCATTTGCCGTCGACTCTCAGACCTCCAGTTTCTGTCAGTGGTGGTTGCCTGACCGCTGATCATGTCATTATCAGTGATCACATTTACAGTCGACTCCTCCTCCATGTTTGATCACTGAAGAAGGGTGCACTTTCTTTTTCTTATCCTGTATCTCAATACTCCTTCAAGTTAAGTTGTCCGGAAACAAGAAAAGAATGAACATCACATCAGTACGCAATAAAAAGAATGCGAGGCTCCGTGTCGTTTGAGTAGTAAGTCAGAAACAATAGCGGTGTTGGTGCTGTAGAATGAAGAAGGTGAGGTGTTTCACAGGTACAGTACAGGAGGACATGAAAAGTTAGCCATGGAACTACGCACCTTGTCGCTAGTCTGATTTATTTGATATGAAGCGATTGAGCTTTCCAGAAAAACTCCATGCACTTCAATCGGATCCAGCAGCCATTACAGAATCTTTCATCAACTTGGTAGTTTATAAGAAAGATATGAAGATTGAAGATGTTAATTTGGTGTTTAACTATAATATATACATAAGGATAAAAGCTGGGATTTTAGTGTGTACAAAAAGAGGCATAACAGAAACTCTTATGAATTATGAAACATATCAGTCAAAATTAGGATAGCAGCAGCCAGCACTTCCAAAGGAAAATCCCAGTTCCAGTCGTAAGCAGGTTATGCATTAGTATAAAACTTGGAATGAAGCCATATATGGGTACCAATATCTCAACAAACGAGTAAGGACTAAACTTTGTTCCTATTGATTAATTAATTCTTCTGTGGTTGACATGCTTCTTTGGTTAAATCTTTGTTTTTTATTTTTATTTTTCTTTCAAATAAAAAAAAACTGGTTGGATGTTAATATTAATGTAATTATAATATATTATATAAAACTTAAAGATAATTTTTTAACTCATTAAATTTATTTAATTAATTTTTTAATTCATTCAATTTATTTAATCTATTATATAATATTTATTAATAAATTATCAATGTTATTTATAAATTAATATTTATCTTAAATATAATTTAATTGTTAATCAAATTGTATTTGAAATTTATATATTTTGAATATATTTTAAATTTAATTATATTAATTGGTAATTATTAATATAATTTAAG
>JAOTIZ010000202.1:3667677-3684024 GCA_027123425.1 Erythroxylum panamense | reverse complement strand
TACGTTCGTGCATGGGAGGCTTCCTCATGATAATGGGCTGTAGATGTGTGGATTAAGCCCAAATCAATCTATGGGGGGTGAGACTGATCGATTGACCCGTGAGATTGGACTTGGGCCCGATATATCCGACCCAACCAATAATGATTATATCCATTATCATTCCTCACTGTATTCATTCCCATTCTCATTCTCATTATCCTTTATGAACCAAGTGCCCCCTTAGTATTCGGGCTCGAAGTCCGGGTACTGCCATTCCTGTTTGGTACCCGAGAAAAATCATTTTCTTAAACTTGGGCGTACGCGTGTCCAAAGTTCTTCGAATTTTCTCGAGGAAACACGAAAGCAAACCAAAACTGAAGATTGTAGAGGTGAGAAATCCCTCATCCTAGTTCTCCACACTGATGTCACTGGCAATGATTTAAATTTAAAAAGAAGTGTTTACTCGTTTAGACCAATCAAGACCATAATCAGATTTGCTTATACTTTATCGAAGAATTTAGATGCGGATTTCGCTTTGGAGTTTGGAACTGCTGTTTGGTTGGTGAAAATGCTCAGGAGATGAAAAAAACGGCAAACTTCCCAGTCTCAAGTTTCTCAAGTTGTTGGTTTGAACTTGACAATATTTATCTCGATTTCAGTTTTCTATGATCCATTTGGTCTTTATTGAAATGGAAGAGTCAGGAATTAGTGATTTCTGTGCTTAAAACACCAATCTGTGGTCCTGTGGCAACGTTTTCCCACCATTTCGGTGAATGGAAAAAGATTAGTTCTTTCAGATTACATGGTAGGCCGCTTTGCACAAGAAGCTCGAAGGGGTGAATTGCTTTTGTGATTGTTTTCAGTGTGTATGTGGAAGTAATCCAGTCAAATTCAAGCCGTTAAACGATTTATTTATGGTCATAGAAGCTTTTGTTTCATGATTAATACTTTCTACCATGATTGTTTCTGTTTGAATTTTCCTGATTTTAATTTGAATTTCCTTTTCAGGTGTCATTCAGTTAAAGTGAAGAGGTCGTCTTTGTAGACAGATTAAGTTTGAAAAGCAGTGGAAATGGCTTCTGTAGAAACTGTTTTACAAGTTCTTTCAGGCAGTTTACCTTGCATTTATCATTTTAGTCAAACTTCCAACAATTTGAGTTCTGTGTTTCCTTTTGGATCAGAAGTATGTTACAGCACAAATAGAAACCCTGTATTCAGAAAATCCTACTATAGCTCCCAAATGTTTGGAAAATGTGGGAGGTTATTTCCACCTAAAGGTGCAAGTACCAGTACAATGGCTGAGCATATGAAAAGGTTTGAGTTGATGAGATGCAAATGCCAACAGGCTGAAAGCATTGGCGGGGTTACCAAAAAGGAGGGAATATCAAATTTATATCCAATAAATCGCAAGGACAATGCACTGCATATTCAAGGGCGGGAACTGGATCGTACAGTAGAACAAGGGCATGGTTTTGAACGGCATGGGAGATTAGAAGAAGCTAGAATAATTACAAAAAGTCTGCAGGAGGCTAAATCACCTGAGGAAGAAGCATGGTATCTTCTCAAGGAATCAATTGTTTATTACTGCAGTAATCCTATTGGAACAATTGCTGCTAATGACCCAAGTGATACGAGCATTCTAAACTATGATCAGGTCTTCATTCGGGACTTCATTCCTTCAGGAATTGCTTTTCTTTTAAAGGGTGAGTATGACATTGTACGGAACTTTATCCTCTACACCCTTCAGTTGCAGGTAATATTACTATCACCATAATTTGTTTTACAACCTTTTTATGTTTTTACTAATTAACTAAAATTCTTCTTGCTTGATACAGCACATTGCAGTTTTTATTAGTTTGGCCAGGAGGCTGTTATTGATAACTTTAAAATTTTCTTGTTGCAAAGTCCTGTTTTTCTTTAAAAACTCGGAACCCATATCGGCAATTTCATGCTTGCCTAGACTTTGGTAAAGGAGAGAGCTGCAAAATCATGCTTGATTAAACTGGGATAAACAAGTCAAAGAGGAAGGAACATCCATTCCATGATAAGTCGAATATAGATAATCTGAAACAAAAAGTTACATTCATTTAAATTTTGAATCATTTACGTTGGAATGTGGCTTTATTGTTAATTACAACAGCATATATGTGAATCAATTACTGTTCTTTGGGTTTATGCTCCAGTTAGGTCTGTCAAAATGTCATTACAATATAATATATTTATGTGTCGTAGTTGCTTTAGGATCAGTTCCTGAGTATGGTGATGCCTGTATTGACAGAGTTGGGAGAAAACTATGGATTGTCATAGTCCTGGCCAGGGATTGATGCCTGCCAGTTTTAAGGTGCGAACTGTTCCCCTTGATGGTGAGGATTCTGCTACTGAGGATATATTAGATCCTGATTTTGGTGAAGCAGCAATTGGCCGTGTAGCACCAGTGGATTCTGGTAAACAAATGATCTGAAGTATTTCCGTCTTTGAGAACTTTGGTGTGAAATTGGAGAATTTGCTTATGAATATGATTTTCTTCTCAGGTTTGTGGTGGATTATCCTTTTACGAGCTTATGGAAAATGCTCTGGAGATCTTTCTGTGCAAGAAAGGGTGGATGTGCAAACTGGAATTAAAATGATTTTGAAACTTTGTCTTGCTGATGGCTTTGATATGTTTCCTACTTTACTGGTGACTGATGGATCTTGCATGATAGATCGCCGCATGGGAATTCATGGACATCCATTGGAGATCCAGGTTGATGGTCTCTTTGACCTTTAGACTTCTTGTTTCATTCATCATTTAATTCTATATTTCCTTAGGAGAACTATTTTAATGTATGACTTTAGGAAACTTCTACATTTCCTTAGGGAAACTATTTTAATCTATGACTTTAGGAAACTTCTATGAGCCAAAGATGAATATGACTACTTCTGCTTGTCATGTTCTTTTTCAGAGGAAAGGATGTATTATTTACTAAGTATAGCCATAAGCGGTTCCCATAATAACAACAGCATAGCCACCACATTTGTTATTGTTTGGAGAGTGACTGAGGTTTATGCTTTTAGAAACATTTATTGTATTTGAACCCTATATTTGGTGCAACCATGATTACAATCTTTGGTTTTACAAACAGCATTATTACAGGTTAGTTCATAAGCAGGGTTTGATAGGGGGCACTTGTTCATGGAATCTTCTAGTCAAAGCTCTACCTTTTGCTAGGATTCTAAACTTTTATTAGTTAATTAAGAGTATTCTTCAATCCTATGTGGTCATTCACTGATCTTTCAGAGATCAAACAATTTGAAATTTTGAAAACTGTAAAGCGCAAACCCAATGTATACCCTAAAATTGAGGCCTAATAGTGATAGCTGATTCTCTGGCTGACATTGTACCTGTAAATTCGGTTTCTATTAGGATGAGTAAATGACTGTGTGTTTTATGATCAATTGGAGGTTTAGAATTGCAGCCATTCTTCTTATTAAACAACAAGATATGTTCTTTAATTTTGTGTATCATGTCATGTGCTCATGGCAGGCACTGTTTTATTCTGCTTTACTTTGTGCACGCGAAATGCTTGCACCTGATGATGGATCAGCTGACCTAATCAGAGCTCTTAGGAATCGTCTTGTCGCCCTATCTTTCCACATTAGGGAATATTACTGGATTGATATGAAAAAACTCAATGAGATATATCGTTACAACACAGAGGAATATTCTTATGATGCAGTGAATAAGTTCAATATATACCCAGATCAAATTCCTCCCTGGCTAGTGGAATTCATGCCCCGCAGAGGCGGCTATTTAATTGGGAACCTGCAGCCAGCTCACATGGACTTCCGTTTCTTTTCTCTTGGAAACTTGTGGTCAATAGTCAGCAGTCTCGCAACTGTGGAGCAGTCACATGCAATATTGGATTTGATTGAAGCAAAATGGACAGATTTGGTGGCAGAAATGCCATTGAAAATATGCTATCCTGCTCTTGAAGGCCAGGAATGGCGAATTATCACAGGCAGTGATCCCAAGAACACGTAATTGGTTTACCTTGTAGTGTGTTCTTCTAAATTTTCCCGACATGTGGTTTATGCATTACTCCTTATTGTTTTTCCATTTCAGTCCTTGGTCTTACCACAATGGAGGTTCTTGGCCAACTTTGCTTTGGCAGGTTAGTTCTCTAAATTTCCACCAATTTTTCTGGATTTGATGTTTCAAATCTCCAATTTAACTTCTATGAGCTATTTTTAACTCGATTTTCCTGTCTTATAATCAACTTCTCATTTTCTGCGTTATACAATAAATAATGTTTTACCTATTACAATTGTATGTCTGAACATAAGATGAATGCAGCTAATACAGTTTTCTTTTAGTAGCTCTTAAAGTCTCACTCAATGTGACACTATTTATGTCATCATGCAAATTATAGATCTCTGTTCTTTTTTAATTGTCTTTTACCTTTAAAGTTATTTCATGCTATGAAGAACTGAGTGGTAGGTGTGACTGGTGATCTTCTCATAAGAATAAGGGTAGACACAGACTTACGTATACAGTGAGAATGACTGAAACATGTGTTATGGAATTAACATATGCATAACATTTTTCAGCTTACTGTGGCATGCATAAAGATGAATAGACCAGAGATTGCAGAAAGAGCTATAAAGCTTGCTGAGAGGCGCATATCTAGGGATAAATGGCCGGAATATTATGATACTAATCGTGGAAGATTGATTGGGAAACAAGCACGATTGTTTCAATCATGGTCAATTGCAGGTTATCTTGTATCAAAGCTTCTTCTTTCCAACCCAGATGCAGCTAGAATCCTTATGAATGAAGAGGATTTGGAGCTTGTCAATGCATTTTCATGTGCTATAAGTGCCAACCCAAGAAGGAAACGTGGTAGGAAAGGATTCAACCAGCCATTCATCGTGTGAAGGCCTCAGTCCCCGACGACTTGTACAATGTACCATAGAGCCACTACAACAGAAACATAGTTAAGTATTTGTTCAAAGTTGCACCTGGTGCTTAGATATGAAACAGGCTCATCTGTTGCTGTTAATGTTTTTCATGGCCAATAAACTTTTGAAACAGAGTCCCTGCAAGATTCTGGTATGTTTTTTGAGCTTAACATGAACTTGTTAAACCTAGTTTCTGGGACATGGACAAAATGCTATAACTGAATAGTTGTGATTTATTGATCCCAAATTAGGCAGCTCTTTAGAGTTTCAACTTTCAACTAATTAGACTAACAGCTAGACTTTACTTTTCTAAGATTGTTGACTAAACAACAATAAAGATAGGGGTGGCCATGGCTGGCTTATGGGCTACTCTCATTAATTTTTTACAATTATAAGTATAAAATAACAATTTTTTAATTGAGTTCAGATCTAATTGCTCAAGTTTAGGTCTACTTGAGGTCTAACTTTTTTAAGCAAAATTTAAAATAATTAGGTCTTGAGTCAGTCTGAGATTGAGTTTAGATTTATGGGCTAATTTATTGAAAACATCCGAATCTGAATTTATGGATCAGTTTTTTGTCATCCTTAAATAAATAACTATACTAAAAGCAGATTAAAACTCCGGATCATATGACACATACGTCTAAAATATACAATTATTATTGGCTACAATACGTAGAAGTGGTGCATATTTTATTTGATATAGTTTACGAAAAATTTGTAAATTAAAAAATTGGAGGATTAAATCAAAATATATTTTGTTCAAATATGTTATATTAATTTTATAAATTGAGCTATGGAGAAAAAATTTATATATTTTTTTCAATTTTAAAAAGACTATAAATGTTATCTTCTTAAAATAAAAAATATCTATAAGAATAAAATCTATTTTAGCTTCTATTTTTATACTATTAACAAAATTATTAACAATCAAAATTCACAATAAAAAAAAAGATTCTAATCGAAATTTCTAAAATATTATTTAGAAACAATAATTATTATGTTAAGTAGTCATCATCTGTGGACAAGGCCGAAACCGAAAGAAGAAAAGAAAGTTGGGCTAAGCCCATTAGAGGAGAGAGAGAGAGGATAACAGCCTATTCCTAGTTGAAAAAGAAATGATAAAAGGGTACCATAACCACATCGGAAACAAGAACCACACCTAAAGGGACAGACTCTTTTATAAGCAAAATTACGATACCATTTAAACTCACGGAGCCGTGTGGTGAGCACAGAGCGAACTATTCTTTCGCCTTTTACTAAAGAATACCGTGTGCGCGCCACCAAAAGCGGCATACGCCTATTTTTGGAGGGTCCGTCTTTTATTAGATGGATCCTACAGTATAAGTACTAAACTTTTAAGTATCGGTGCGAAACCTATGTCGTTGGGATTGTAAGGAAAGAGATTAGGTTTTCAATGATAGTATGAATTTGTATTTCGATCTTGAATGGAGACTTGTGAAGGGTGTGACGATGGGGACAGGATCTTCGCATATTGTGGTGTTTTCTTTATTTTATAAAGTTTAGTTATTTATTTATGCAAATTTTGGATTTTTTATGAGATTTATATAAATAAGTGATTAATGGATAAGATTTATGGGAATTTGAATGTTAGATACAAATTTTGAATTGTAGTTAAGATTATTGGAGAAAATTTGAGTATAAGTAACTATAAAATTAGAGTTAAGATTTATTGGAGAAAATTTGAATTTTAGATACAAAATTTGAATTGTAGTTAAGATTTATTGATTTATTGGAGAAAATTTGCGTTGTAGTTAAAATTTATGGAATAGAATAAATTATTATAAAATTAGGCAGAAAATTTAGAATAAATGATTATAAAATTAAGATAGAAAATTTGAATTGGAGTTAAGATTTATAGAATAATATTTGAACTTAAGATTTATAGGACTAAATAATTATAAAATTAGGCAGAAGATTTAGAATAAGTAATCATAAAATTAAGATTTATGAGAATAAGTAATCATAAAATTAGGCAAAAAATTTAGAATAAGTAATCATAAAATTAGGCAAAAAAATTTAAAATAAACAACCATAAAAATTAGACAATAATCATAAAATTAGGCAAAAAAATTTAAAATAAGCAACCATAAAATTAGACAGAAGATTGAAGATTCAAGATTTATACCAGGGATAGCGCTTGAATTGCTAGAAAGTGAATGCACACGAAAAGGTGAGGATAAAACTTCTAGTAATTTCATGTTTGAACTCTAAGAATGTCAATGCATATTATCTCATTAGATTTGCCGCCAATACATTTACACTATATTTTACACGAAACATATAGGGTTAAAGTAAGGAAGAAAATTTCTCATTTTGAAGCGGAAAACCAAACATCCGTTTGCACATAATGTGAATGCTGATTAAAACATCTCAAACTCTGTATCCTCTTCTGTACTTTTACTCTTGGTATTGTTCTGAGAAAATGTGGACGAGACACCAATACCACCATCAAAACACTTGGGCAGCTCTGGAGGTATCGAACACCGTATTAGAGCCCAATTAAGACCTTCAAAGAAAGGATGCTGCTTGATCTCGGCAGCCCCTTTACTTGATCCTAATCGGTTTTCAGGTTCTTTTATCAACAAACCTCTAATCAAATCTCGTGCGTGAAAACTGACTATGGGATTGCTGGGAAACTTCAGACTTCTCGACACCACATTTGACAACGTTTCCTCGTTTCCTGACCCCTTGAATGGTGTTCTACCATATAACAGCTCAAACAAGAAGATTCCAAACGTCCACCAGTCAACCGCACTGCCGTGACCCTCACCTTTGATGATCTCTGGAGCCAAATATTCATGAGTGCCGACAAAGGAGTTTGATCTGGCACTAGTAGGTTCCACTACTAGTTGGGGTAGTGGGTTGACCTGTGAAGCCAGGTCGCCTTTCAACTTTCGAGATTTGGCAGCTACTGATAGAAGTCTTGGGGTGAAACAGGAAACCTGCCAGGCTGGATGGAGGCAGAAAGGATGAATGCAGCTGGACTCAGAGCAGGGACTCGACGTCTTTTTTGTGGGTTCTGTATCAGGTGATGATGATTGCAACAGAATGGGATTAGCAGTACATCTCAGTGACAAGTCAAAATCTGAGAGCATTATGTGCCCATCCTCCCGGATCAGAATATTTTCTGGCTTTAAATCTCGATAAATGACTCCAAGCATGTGCAAATACTCCAATGCAAGAAGCACTTCTGCAACATAAAACCTGCAGAAATTATGATTTCACATTAGCCCAAACTCTACTAGAGCATTTTTATGGACCTACCATTGATAACAGCTTTCTATGATTAGTTTTTCTCCTATTCCCCTCAATCGATTCTCCAATTCCAAATATCCCCCACCCTCTCTCGCTATTCCAGAATGAGCAGCAGAGAACATGAAATGCCTACCTTTAAATGAGCTCCCTTAGTGATTGAGACAATAGGGCCACAGAATCTCCCACAGGGTATAACATACAATATAAGAAACACAAAGTGCAATCTTCCTTGAGGCAATTTCTTCCAATTGCTGATTAATAGGATTCAAGCTATTTAAACTTAACAGCTTAATGGCATCGTAGAGAATATTGCCCTGATGATAGAGTTTGAAGGTTGCTATCCTGTATGTCATCTAGTAACCACTCAAGTGTCTTCACTTCTTCATTCTAACAATATTTCAACCATGCCAAGTTCCAACATAACACTCCTACGACCACCACTCTCAATTATATATATTACACTCTACGTAACAAGCATGACATTCATTTCATAAATTAATGTTAATAACCTTGCTTTGGGGGCATCTTACATAACAAAGCATAACATTCATTTCATAGTTAGTATTAATAACCTGTTTTGGGGGCAGGCTATGCAGCAAAAAAAAAATAATGCACCCAGTAAATAATGAGATTCCCTGACCCAAACGTAATAAACTGTAAATGCTTCAAGGAACTCAATAGGACACACCAGTAAAAATAACTGTCATGGCTAATGGGTAGGTGTTGGGTGAGAGGAAGAGAGAGGGGAGTGCGAGAGAGAAATAACACGTTACAGGAACATGAGAAAAAGAATCAGATCATAAGTAGCATCACACATGTCATGAAGCTCAACCTAAGAAGATGTATATAGTCAACAGAGATTGATACCTTACTGCTTGTTCAGAGAAACACCTGCCAGGTTGCTTTTGCCTTGACACATGCAGATCTCCACCGGGACAATACTCCATAACCAAGCATGAGAATTTTTCGGAAACAAAATGGGTGTATAATGTAGGAAGAAAAGGATGATCCAGCATTTGCATAATCTCTTTCTCAGTTTGGGCCCTGGATAACTTCTTCCTGCTTGCCAAAAACTCATTATCCATGACTTTCAAAGCAAATAGGCAATTTGTACCTGTTAGCTCGGCAAGATAAATAGACCCAATATCCCCACAGCCTAGCTTCTTAATCAGCTTAAAGTGCTTCAAACAAAGATCCCCATACTGCTTCTGACTTTGCCGAATGGCTTCCCACCTCAAGTCCCGTGACATGTGAGGTCTATTGCCACTACGACTAGATCCACTCAAATTGCTATCTTCACTAGTACTTATGCTACTACTATAGTCCCCCATGCTACTTTTTGAGCTTTGGGAGAACTCCCCCTTCTCTCTTGATCTTGATTTCTCATCAACTTTACTCAACACAGATTTCATCTTATTGCAATTCGAAATGGAATCAATATTGTTTGAACCTGTATCTGTAATGTTTGAAATGATGTCAATACAGTTGGAAGGCGGAGAAGCTTTCATACTTTCTTCTCTTAAAGGATAGTCACATATCCTGCTGTCCGAAGTGCTAGTACTAGTATCCAGACTTCCGTAGGTTTTTACATTACATGCATTCAAACTGCTTGAGGAAGAAGATGAATCCTTCTTTACTTTCTTCCTAATAAAGTTCTTGCTCCTGAAGATTGGCATAAAGCGCGGACTACTGCAAGTAGAACTGCTTGCAATGCTACAAGGGCTGGAACTAGAAGGTAAAGGTGGGCCATGTGAGTGGCTTTTCTGTCCCTCTGGAATGGCTGTTTTAGCAGAAACTTCAAGTGAGGCTGAATGCCCATCAACTTCTTTTAGTTTCTCAGGTGCCTGCATGGCAGATGAGCAACCAGCATATTCAAGATCACCATTTCCTGTTTTCAGAGTTTCATCATCTAAACCTGTAGTCAAAGGAACAGGAAGTGCACTTTCCTCGGCACTTTGAGAGGACTTGATTATCTTCTCAGAAGTACTTGATGTGATTTTTTCTGGAACCAGGGAGATTTCAACTAAATTTCCATTTCCTTCATTCAGACGAAGGCCTGAAGCGTTAGCATCAACAACCACTGAACTATACAACCTTTTGATAGTTCCCGCTTCTGAGGATCTTGATGAACAAGCTGGTCTGGGCAATCGTTTCATAGCAGCCATCTCCGATGCCTGAGAAATGCACAATCCCCTCAATGCCTGCTTCAAACTCACAGGTTCTGCAATTCCAATTCCTGAAGTTTGAGGCGAACCAAATCTCATTGGTCTCTTCATAGCTTTCTTTCTCAAACTGTCTCTACCACCTTCATGAGGCAGACCAAGACCCTTAGTAGAAGTTCTAATGTCAATTGCTTCAAAAAGACGATTAATGTCATCCTCTATAGAATACTTAGTATCCACTGTCAGGACTGAATGTTTTCCTGTTTTCAAGCCCATATTCTGTTCATATTCCATATATTCTGCTGATTCCACAATTTCAGATGTGACAGGCAGTGCATCCATCTCCACTGAATTTACTCTACACACTACAAAATACTGATATCAATCTAGCAAGTTATATTAACCCATCTCCAAAGAAGCATATCGAAAATATGTCCCAACAGAAATCAGAAAAAGCATGAGAAATCCTTTGAACGCCTCTTCCATCATATCGATGCCAGGTTAACTCCTGCTCTCACACCTACAATAACCTCCGAACAAAGCATCCAAATCCTGGCATGATTTGTAAATACAAAGAAATCGAAATGATTACACCTGCAATTTGATTAATGGAAATCACACAAACTTCAACTAATTCACCTACAAGTGAGAGTGTTAGTGTATCTATTTTCCTGTTATTGTAATCAACTTAAATACTTGACAAAAATTTGCGAATACAGAAGGCAAACCAAAAAAAGGACATGAGTAAAATCAAAATGTCCTCATAAAAACATCATGAACATCACCAATCAGTTCAATTCTAACATATAAACAAGTTTGTTTTCTTCAAAAGAAAAAACATAAAGTACCCAAAAGAACAATATTTTCCTGAGAAAAAAAGAAAAGAAAAGAGGCTGAAGAATAGCAATCTTTCGGAATCGAATTAGAATTAAAACAACAGAAAATGTGAACCATAACAGCAGAAGCTCAATTCAGAAAGCAAAAAAAAAAAAGCACAGTAGACAGATTTTTTTTTGTTTTTTGTTTTTCAATAACATCCAAAAAAAAAAAGAGGACAGCGTACCTGAAGAAGAGATCATAAGAGCTGATTAACGCATCAAAGGAGAGGGAAACAGAGAAGGTGAGGATTGTTGAGAGAAGAAGAGAAGAGAGCCATAGGTAGAAAGTGAGTTAGGGCACGAGAGGAGAGTGAATGAGGAAATGAGACTGTACTCACGAGAACTATCACTCTCAAATTTGTTCCCTCTCTCTCTCATTTCTGCCAAATACATACAATACGTAATACACTCACACTCACACTGTTCCTTTCTCTGTAATGGCGGAAAAACAACAGAGAATCAGAACAAAAACTCTTTTCAAACTCCTTCCTTTCTTCGTTGTCATCATTATCATTCTCCTTTCAAACAAACTACCAAATGCTATATCCTTCACTGTACTATAATAGTCATTCATTCTTGTTCTTAGTCCTTGGATCGCGTCGACTACACCTAATAATTTAAACTACAAAATTAAATAATTTTTAATTTATCTTATTTTATTTTAAATTTTTAATTCCAATTAAATTCTTTCCCTCCTTGCTTTTCGAAAATTTTTATTCTCTCTTTTCCCCAACCGACCGACTTGTCGTTTGAGTTAAAACACTTTGTTCGGCGATGCCAACACGACGGAGGAACGGCCGACGGTTGGGCCAGGTCCGGGCATCAAATGCTCGCCCTAAGCCTCATCTCCGGTTCGAGTATGCCTACTTCGACGCCCTTCCCTCTGCCAACATGTTCTCCTCTTTTTTCTTCTCTTTCTTTGGTTTTAGGTAGCTCTGTTCACTGTCTCTATTCTAGATTGGTTTTTTATGAATTTTAAGTGTCCGTTGTCTGTTATTCATTTAGTTTGAGTTTGGCAAATCAGAATTATTGTGTTTCATTCTTCAGCGTTCTTTTATCTCGTTCAGGTGGGAATAGTTGCTAATGGAGTCGCAAGCTGTGGCGTTGATATCGTATTTCTGACATTGCGTTATACAGGTACGAAAGAAATTAATTAGCATCGAGCTGCGGTTACTGAACCTTTGTTTGGATTGAAGGAAAGCAAGGAAACAGAAAAGAAGAGAATTGCATTTCTCTTAATTTTTATTGTTTGGACAAAAATAAAACAAAGGAAAGGGAGAGAATGGAAGAGAAATGGAAGATAAGGAGGAGAAATGACATTCTCAACCATAATTTACTTTCATAACAAAATAATAATTAAGGGCATAAAGGTCTTAAAAAATTTTCTTTCATTCAATTCCCTCATTTGATAAATTAGGGAAACAAACAAGAGAAAGGAAATTACATTTCTCTTCCATTCTTTTCTCCTCATTTTCTCTCAATATTTCTTTTCCTTTCTCCTGTACAACTAAAGATTCAAACAAAGGCTAACGGTTCTGTATCAGCAGCTGATTGTTTTTCGTAATTGGAAGTCTTGACGGTGTTCTTTCTCCTATTACCAGCTATACGTGCTCTACCATCACTGTTGCTCTTCATTTTGTTTTGCGTTCACAATACAATTGTTTCTTGTTTGCTGCTTGTCGAGCTTATTAGAATGCAATGTTTTCATCTTACTAATATGAATCAAGCCATTTGAAATTTTGGAAGAACAAATCTACTGGGGTTGAGTTTGCAAAGCATTTTAGATCTCACCTTGGTTCGTTATAAGGTCTAGCGGTTTGGGCATCATATCGTCACTAGCTCTGTGACCTTTTATTATGTCTTCTAATTTCCATTTCTCATATTCTTGAGATAGAACAGTCATAAACCGTGAGTTTGTTCAACCAGCAGGTTACTGTCAATGGCCCTGCTTTGCTGCTTGATTTCAAATGACAGCTCTATGAAGATATATGATGCGGTCAATATGATACGATGGGCATGATTTGCCAGCCATTTGTTCCTGGTAGTGCAGAATCAGTCTACAAACAAGGTGATCTCAGGAGAGGTATTGAGGATGTCAATTGTAGGTTTCCAGGGAACAGGATTTTACTTGACATGAGGAAGATGCTTACACAGTTATACTTCTTAAATTTCTATCCTCTAGGCACACTTGGGACCAGTTAAAGTTGTGAAGTATAACCCTATCTTCGATATTGTGATATCTGCTGATGAAAAGGGAATCACTGGATATTGGAAGCCTGACAAAGTTCCCTGATGGAGAGTATGGTTTCTGCTTTGTATAAATATTTGGGGATGCCTCATTCTAAACTTTGTTTTTCAATTAGATATTCCTAAGAGATGATTGTGGGCCTATTCCCAGTGTGTCATCTATCTTGAGACCTTGTGTTATCGGAATCCAGTTTAGTCACCAGTCTACTTGAGATTGTGAAATGCATAACAGTAGTTTCTACCATCAGGGTATATATTGCACCTCTACAATCTAATCCAATGCTTATGTAAATTTGTTCCATAAACCTTGCAAAAATCTTGTCCCACAGTTTAAAAATTATTTGTGCAATTCATAGTTAGCCATACATAAAGCAATGTGCAATAAGATCCAATCTTTGAAATTCTCAAAACTAACAACCCTGTAAATTGTTTGAAAACAAAATTAAGGCAGATGTCCAACTACAAATTGAAACTTATGATATCAAAACAAATTCACTAATAAAAAGATAAGAAGAAACTTGATACAAATCATCCAGCAACCAGTTGTCATCCTTAGTCGAAGAGACTAAATCCCATGTCCTGCAGCAAATCAAAGGACAAAGCAGAAGTTAGCAGATGATAATAAACATATATCAGATTCACGGAAACAAACAAACAAACAAAGTTCAGACATACATCATCGGACTCTTCCTTCTCTTCCACCTTTTCTTCCTTCTTAGCCTCTGCGGCTGGTGCTGCGTCACCACCCCCACCGGCAGTAGGAGCTGAGGCGGCAACAGCAACACCACCACCAGCTGGCACTGAGGCTAATTTCTCCCTACCACTTGCAATCAGCCCTGTTATATCATGTCCAGCAACTTGAGACAACAGCAACTCAATCCTATCATCCTCTGCCTCAGCTCCAACTGCATTCAAAATGAAAAAGATTCCATTTTTACAACCCAATCTTTGGGTACAATTATCTTTCACAAAAACAAAAACTTCAACGAATTACTTGCAAATAGTGCCAGATTTTAACGAATCAATGATTTATACACTCCAGCAACAAAGTAATCCACACAATACACGGGGGAACAATGGACACAAGAAACAGACACAAGATTCAAAGCCACAAACAAGCCAAAAAAAAAAGGAATAAGAATAATAGCCCATCACATGCATAGAATACAAATGCATTATCTTAACAGCCATTAGATTCTCAATTATAACAGCCATTAGATTCTCAATTAACACCGCAACAGGTGACTACACAATACACAATCAAGAGAAAAATAAATAAATATCAAAAGCTGAAAATATGGAGCAAGAAAAGAAATACCAGATCCGAGAATGCGCTTCACGTCGTCAGCCGTAGGGGAGCCGTTGCCACCCAAAACGGCAAGCAAGTATGCGGCGACCACCTTCATTTATGCTCTCAAACACACAAATGCACAATCAGACACAAACAATCAATCACTATACTATACAAATACAGAGAGATATTGAGAAACATAATATACTTAGTAGATTATAGAAGAAGAGACGAGGGTCTTTGTTGTTTGTTCCTAGGGTTTTGCAGCACTAAGTGAAAGCGGCAAATGAGAGTCAAGAATCGCGACCACCTCCTCATTCATCGCCTCCTCCTCCTCCTCCTCCTCCACAGTCTCCACCACCACATCCTTCCCTTTACCACGTCCGAAATGGCGCGTTTCATAGAGGCAAAGAGCTTGGGGTCGGACAAACAGGGCATTTGGGAGAGGATAGGAGGTTGCGAGGAGGGAGAGATTGGAGGCGGTTGCTCAACGTCGGAGGTGCGTGGGTGATTTGGGTCCGATCGAGGGGAATCGGGTGAGGACGTAGGAGAGGATTGGAAAGGATTTAGGGTTGGGAACTTGGGATACATGGTTACTTTGTAAGAACAGAACAGAGATTGATTAGGGAACGAGGATAAGTTTGTGCATATATATATATATATATGATGGTAATTTTGGTAATGCTCTCGAACTAGAACTGAACTTTGCAGTTTCTATTTTGCGACGTTTTATTGATAAAACATCGCAGAAAGTATTACAAATCTGTGACGTTTTCATAAAACATCGCAAAAAATTGAAACATTTCATGACGTTTTTTAAACGCCATAAAAAGTCTGAACATTTCGTGACGTTTTTTTCAAAAAACGTCGCGAATAATATGATATTCTTGTAGTGGCCGAATACAAAGCCGTTGCCAACACGGCTGCCGAACTAACTTGGATCCGTACTCTTCTTGCTGAACTCCGCATCAGGTTGCCGTCCACTCCGGTGATCTACTGCGACAACATCGGTTGTTAGACCCCAAATTTTTTTTATGATGTCATTAAGCGTGAATTGCAATAATTATGTGTTTATGGCTTAGTTGATTAAATTGGGCATGATATCGGATAATTGAGTGTAAGGTGTGATTTAATATGGGTAAATAGGAATTAGAGGATTAGATTGTGTAAGGGCAATTTGGGGAGTTTACTTAAGTTGGAATGGATTTAGGCTTAATAGGAGGGGTAAGTTGGTCTTTGACCATCCCTTAGGTTTTAAAGGACTTAGAATTTGACTAGAATAAGAAAAAGAGAAAGAAGAGAAGAAGAGAGTCATAGCGGTGAGAAGGGAGAAGAGGAAGAGAAGAGAGTTTGCAATTTTGGAGGGTTTCGACGAATTTAGAGCTTCAATCGATAAGTTTAAGTCCTTTCTATCTTGTTTCTGGATGGATTAAACCTTAAGATAGCTTGGATTGAGCATAATCGATGAGTTAGAGTTTTGGGTGAAAAATATGGATAAATCGTTGGGTTGATGATTTTAGGATGGATTGGAAGCTTAGAATGGGTTAGAACTGTAGTAGAAGACTTGATCTAT
>JAOTIZ010000202.1:3588713-3604268 GCA_027123425.1 Erythroxylum panamense | reverse complement strand
AAGTGGGCCATTTTGCTTTGACAGTTGATTTGGAGAAGTCCTATGATAGGGTCAATTGGAACTATCTACAGTTTGTGTTGCAGGTCTTTGGTTTTCCTTCCTGGTAGGTTAATCTGCTTTTAAGTGCTCTTTCTCAATCTTTATTGGCTATTCTATGGAATGACAGCCCTTCTGCGTCATTCTCTGCAACTCGAGGGCTTCATCAGAGCGATCCAATCTTCCCTTATTTATTTGTTCTTTGTATGAAAGATTTGACTATGCTTGTTCAGAGAGCACTAATGAGAAAAAATGGATGCCAATTAGGGCATCTAAAGGTGGGCCATGTATTAGTCATTTATTTTTTGATGATGATTTATTGATTTTTGGTAAGGTTTCAGCTAAATAGGCTAAAGTGGTCTGTGAGATGTTGGATACGTTCTGTATGGTGAGTGGGCAGAGGTCTAATGTTTCTAAGTCAAGAATTTATTTTTCAAATTTTGTTTCTCGTGTTATGAAGTCCCGGTTACAACAGTTATTAGGAGTTGCAATTACTTCAGACTTGGGCAGGTATTTGGGTATTCCGTTATTGCCTGGTTGTACTTCGATTACTCATTATAAGCATATTGTGAGTTCAGTGGAGACTAGGCTAGCTAATTGGTGTTTTAAATTTTTGAGTCCCGCTGGGAAGGAAGTACTTATTAAGTCTTCTACTTTTTTGCTACCAATTTACACGATGCAAACGATTTGGTTACCTTCCTCTATTTATGGTACTTTAGATCTTTTGGCTCGTGATTTTTATTAGGGTTCCTCGCAGGATAGGCGTAAGCTGCATTGGTTGGTTGGAATTGGCTTATTCGGCCAAAGAGTTATGATGGTCTTAATTTAAAAAGTTCTAGAATGATAAATGTTGCTTTGTTGGGTAAGTTAGGATGGAAGTTATTTTTGAATGATTTTGCTTTGTGGGTGGAGGTGTTATGTCAGAAATATTGTAATGGTGGGTCTATTCCTTTTTTTGCTAAAGGTTCGGATTCCAGTTTATGGAAAGGGGTAGTTAAAAGTTTTGATTTATTGTTTCCTCTTTCGATTTAGAGGGTTGGGGATGGTTCTCAGATTAGTCTTTAGTTTGATAATTATTGGTACTCGGGGGTCCTTTAGTGGATCATATGGATGATTTGACAGTAGAGGAAGAACATTTTCAAGTAGTACATATAATTAATCATGGTTTTTGGAAATTTTTAGGCTTACATTATGCTATTCTAAATGATCTCAGGGAGGTTATTCAGGCAATTCCTTTGCCTTTATTGACTTCGGTGCAGGATACTATATCTTGGAGTTTTTCTTAGAATGGTGCATATTCGGTTTGAGCAGCTTATAAAGCACTTCTTTAGGAAGAGGTGTCTAATGTTTTTGTTTCGTCTATTTTTTCTTAGTTGTGGAAGGTGGCTGGTTTAGTGAAATTGAAAAATTTCTTGTGGTTACTTGAGTACTCATGTCTTCTGACGAATTCTTTGCAGTTCTCACGGGGTTTGGCTATTTCTAATTTGTGTGGAGTGTGCTCTTTATATGATAAGTCTCCTTTGCATTTATTGTGTGATTGTAATTGTGCGGATGCATGATAACAGCAGTGGGATGTTCCTGATGATTTTTTTATTGCAGCGGATTTGATTGATTGGCTAGCTTTAAATTTGTGTGCTTGAGCTGTGGGTCTTTTTGGTTTTGGCTAGGCACATTAGTTTCTGGCAGGTATTTGGTGGTTGTGAAAGGCTGGGAACTTAAAAGGAATTTATTTCCTTAGCAAATTTGAATGGTTATGTCTTTAAAATTGAATGGATATGTCCTTGACTTCTGATTCAAAACCGAAGCTTTAAGGTGTAAGGTGTTGGATTGGTTGAACTGCACCGCCAGCTAGTTTAGTAAAGTTGAATTGTGACGGCAGTTCTATTGTTAATCCTAGGCTGACTAGTGGTGGAGGGTTGTTGTGTGATTCATTTGGTCATTGGTTAGGGGGTATTCGTTTCGAATTGGTGTTTCAACTATCTTGATGGGAGAGTTATGATCCATTCGGGATGGTTTGAGTTTTGAGTAGGATCACGATTTTCGACAAGTCGTGATAGAATCTGATAGCATGGAGGCGGTGCAGGTAGCGACTTGTGATGTTCACATCCCCTATCTGTTTTGGTTGTAGATATTCAAGCTTTACTTGCTAGGAATTGGAGTTGTTCGACTAGACATTTGCTTCGTGAAGGTAATTTTGCAGCAGATTGTCTGGCTAAATTGGGTCATGACATTTCTTTAAATTTTCATGTTCGGGACAATATTTTTGAAGCCCTCTCCTTGATTATATGAGTTGATGCCTGTAGTATTTCTTTTATGAGACGGTTTTGATTTTCTCTTAGTTGTAAAAAAAAGCTAAGGACATAAGTTTTGGGCCAACCTATTTCGGCCTGACCTAGAATCCTATAGATAACATAAAGACGACAGTTGTTTTGTAAAAATGATATTATTTTGAAAATTATTTTTTAAAAAAATAATAATTTTATATCAAAGGAATCCCTAAACCTGGTTAAGTCTCAAGCAAAGTCCCAATTTAAGAGAGTAGGCCCCCCCACATGAGCTCAACCTATTGCCATACTAAGGCCTCGTTTGGTTATCAACCAATCAACTATTTTTTAATTGATTGGTTGGTTTTAGCTTTTTGACTCTTCAAAAAGCTAATAACATTTTTTGAAAAATAGCGTTTTCATCAGCTGATTGAAGGTAAATAGCCGAAAATACAAATGCTGCTACATACCAACGTTTTCTTCCAACAGCTAAAATTATATGTATCAAAACTCAACTGTACCCTTTCCTACACCTATACTTTTTTAATCTAACACTCTCATCTCCAGCAAACAAGAGCGGCCTTTGTGACCAACAGAAGCATCAAACAAAAAGGTCGAAATTTTTAGTAGAAAGACCAAGTGATAACTCCATCTCTAATTGTTTCCTTGGTGATGGTGTCTATGCGTGTATTTTCTTAGCTTTTACCTGGTAATCAAACTTACCTTATCTTCTCCATGTCTCTTCAAAAGACTTGTAGTTATGTAGAAAAATGGAAAATTTTCTATGGGAAGGAATTGAGACACAGAAAAAGAGATGGCAATTGAAATCCAACGAGAATTACAAGGAGGGTGACAATTTAAACAACCAAGAGCTAACATTTGCCTTTACAACTTCGCTTTCATGCCAAAGCACAAGAGGGAAGCGATGGAGAGATTATATATTCTTGTTTGTGCTTGTTCGATGAGCATTTGATTGACAAAAATGGACATCAAGACTCTGCTTAAATGACACAAGACTACTTGTGTTTATTAAGAAATTTAAATTTTAATTAAAAATTAATTAAATTAAAAATAATTAATTTATTTTAATTTAAGGTGACTTATTAATTTAGAAATTTAAGCAATTACCTAATAAACTGTCATTTTAAAAACTGAATCAAAAATTAAACACAGAATAAAAATTTAAGGTTTAAAGGTTCAATCGGTATTAAACTGTCATAAAATTTGTTAAAATTTTAAAAATTTAAAATATAATTGTTCTTAAAATGAATCTTAATTAAAAAAATAAAATTTTAAACAAAAAATTATTTAATTTATAAGAATTTATTAATTTATAAAATTGATCGATTAATCAATTAACATATTAGGTTTTAACAACAAAAATTATTAAAGTAAATCGAATTGTGATTTAAGGTTTTTATGATTGAACCAGTCAAATTGGTTGAGTTTTTTAATCATTGTAATAAACTGGTCAGTTTTTAATAATAATAGTTATTAAAATAAATCAAACAAAAAAGTTAAAACTGGACAAAAAAATTAAACGATTTAAATTTTTTTGGTTGAGCCAATCAAACTAATTAAATTTTTTAGTCGTTAACTTATAAAGGAAATGGAGGGGGTTAATTTGGTAACTTAGTCATAAATTATAATATTTTAAATAACTTAAATTGAAATGTATTATATTCCAATTCTAAACTTTAATGTTACCTTATTTTGATTTTAACATGAAGCATAGCAAACTCATCGCGTTGGAAGCCTTACGACATTTCAAATCCGATATTTTTTTTTTCATTCCTTTTCTCTTTAATCAATCTCATTCAAATCATAACCATTCCATACAATTCATTTTTTTGGAAACTCATCCTCATCAATTTCAATCAACTCATCCACTTTTGAATATTTCTTATTTTCACTCAAAAATCGGGGTCCAACAATACCTACTGGTATATGACTGGTATTTTGTATATCAGCTAGTACCAAGTGAAAACACCCGGTACTGGTCGGTAGGATAAGTGCTGGCAGTATTTCATTTTTTGACGTACGGAATGATATTTATTACACTGCATACAATGGTCATACAAACCCATGATCAGACCCGTACTCCTCGATCATTTTTTACTACATCAGTTATTCCATGCTTTTCAAATCTACTCCTAACCCTACATACTTTACCTAGGAAAATAAATTTCCTCATTGACGTTAGGCTACGCTTGATGAGTTCACTTTTTTTCATTGCAATGATATTTGGACTCTTGTTGCTCCTTTACCAGATGCTAACATTGTCGGGTTTAAATGGGTGTTTTGCATCAAACATAATCCTGAGGGCACTATTAATTCAGTGCTATAAAGCTCGTCTAGTTGTCAAAGGTTTTCACCAAGCTTCTAATATTGACTATATTGGCATCTTCAATCCTATTACCATTCGTTTCATCCTTACCATTGCTCTTTCTAAAAATTGGTCAATCTACCAACTTGATGTCAATAATGTTTTTCTTCATGGTCGTCTTTAGGAACAAGTCTTCATGTCCTAACCTCCTAGTTTTTAAGATCCTAACTATCCTCATCTTGTCTGTCATCTTCACAAAGCCCTGTATGATCTTAAATAAGCTCCATGAGCTTGGTTTAATCATCTTAACCAAAAACTTCTTGACCTACACTTTACTTCCTCCAAATCTAACCCTTCTCTCTTCATTAATACCACTTCCTCTCAAATCACATTCTTCTTAGTTTATTTGGATGATATTTTTGTTATCGGTTCATCTCCATCCTTCAAACTGGCTTTTAAAAAAAGCTCTTTTCAGAAAAGCTCTACTAACAAAAACTCTACTGATAAAAGCTTTACTGATAAAAGCTCAACCAAACGGGCCCTAAGTGAAACATATTTTCAATTTGGTGACCCTTTTTATAACTCAATTTATGTAGTTAGACCACTATATTTCAATATTATTCAATATACATTATTTCATTTAAAAGAAACATTAATTTTGGATATAAAACATCTACTACTTTATCAAGTAAATTGCAACAAATTGAGGAAAAGTTAGATCATGCATTACTTCTACATATGCAGAATAACGTCTTGGAATCATTCTTATTTCCTTGAAGCCACTACTCGTTACCAGATTCTGCATATCCAGTTTCTATCAAGTCCAGTAGTTCTCTGGATCTGAAAAGAGCTTATTTTGATGTACATTCTATCTTCTCTCTTTCTTTTTAAATCAATCTGGCTTTATAATACCATAGTTGAAGCACATAGTAGACGAAGAAATGTCTTGGGAACGAAAGAGAGAGACTTTCTAAGGAAGAACACAATCTTCTTCTTTTATTTTTCAATATTAATTACACAACTAGCCTTTTAAAGGCTGGCGCGAACATTCTTGATGGAATTCAGCTAAGGACTCGTAACCTATTCATATGACTTTACTTTCATCTAGATAAAACTAAATTATACAACAGTAAGTAGAGACAGTGAAGCTAATCCCGCCAATTACGTTTATTCAATGTTGGAAGTCGTCTTCGGTAGGATCATTTGGAAATGTATTTAATAAGACCTGGCATGTGGGTGTTCAAGAAGTAATCTTCCCAATCAATGCACCTGGAGTCGAAGTAGAACACAGCGGTCTCCTCACCGTTTTGTCGAGCAGCCACCCGCAACTTCTCAGTGTTCACGTCATCAAATCTGAAACAACAAGAGTCTCATAACGAAAATACATCACTTACAAGATTACTAGCACCTAAGCGAGATCGATACTTACATTCCCTGGAAGAACGTGTATGGCCTGTAAAGTTCAACCAAGCGCATCACAAATTTGATCTTTCGGTTCATGTCACTGTATGTGCCTTCAAAATGATGGCACAAGGCAGTATTTGCAAATCGTAATGCCTGTTTTGAGAATTACAAGCAATTAATCAGATTTCAAGTGTTATTCATCAAGTACAAAGGTCAACCATTCCCTAAAACCAACAAACAAACCTTTAGAAGTAGCACGTAGCGAATTGCCATGTATCTTCGAAAGCTAGTCATACTGCCTACAACTTTCAACTTTCCGACCTTCACAGGCTTGCCATCCTTACCAATCCAGGGTTTATTCGTGAAGTAAAGGAACCCTATATCTTTAAGATCAGAGTAGTTGACAGGATTTCTTAAAGAAGATCCAACTTGGTAAATGGCATAGGATGGTTGATTAGCATGAGCAGCCATGGCCACAATCATTGCATTCACCACCATATCAGCTGGTATCTGAGTTCAAAATGTCCCATTTTCTCAATTTGATTTCCTAAAAAAATAATGTAGTTCACATTATACAATTTTAACGTAATTGGCTTATCTCACCAAATCCATTATTGATTTAACATCACCGATAAAGGATGTTAGCCTTCCTTTTCCATAGCCGATGGCTATACTATCAATTGTTCTGCAAATTTGGCAGAGGAAATTAATTTGATAACAGTAACTTATCTCGCCAATTTCAGTAACGAAGAAAGTAAATGTTATTCACCAGACAATGTAACAGAAACTGTCTTCAGGCTTTTATCATAAGGAAATTATTGAACATTTGTACCTTAGACCTTCAACCCAGCCAGGAAATGGTTCCTTGTAAGTACTGGTGACAATGGTGGGCCGTATGATGACCACTGGCATGTCTTCCTTCAAATGCCCCACAAGCATCTCTGCCATTGCCTTCGTAAATGCATATGTGTTTGGCCATCCATAGACCTTCGCCCTACATATACACATGTTAATTATTAATATCATCCAAACTAACTAGTGTAATTATTTATCTTTCTTCATTTATCAATATTGATTAATAGTGTGTGTACATGTATGCTTTCGGATGTAATTTGTTTAAGAAATAATAATTTAACCTACTCATTTTAAATACGAGTAAAATGAAAAAAAAACCAAATTATGCTCTATTATTAGTATATTTAAATTTAAAAACAACTTTACAATTAAATTAAATTGATAAGTATATAAAAATAAACTCTTTAAGGTGCAACATTTGTAGTATTCATCTACTAAATCCATATTGTTATATAAAAATAAACTCCAAGTGGTTATTTGTGAAGTTCTAGTTGCATTTTCTTTCTTCTAATATAGGTAAGTTGGCGAATTTCTGAAATTATGAATTTAATTAACTTTCATTATAGTTAGAAATGTAGTATTATAATAAGTTATAGTCTGTATGATATTTATAACTAATGCCAAAATGTTGCACGATCTTAGGAAAAAGGAGAGACAAAATTATACATTTTTATGCTAGTTTATGTACATTAAAAATAATCATTAAAATATTAAGGTGAATAACAAATTGCTCAAAAATAAGGACAAAACGTAATTTTCTATATGGAATACAAGTTATAATTATTAATTAACACTGAGAAATTATAAAGTTGATTTTAAGCGATTGTTTCAAATTTTCTTACTAAAAATCACATAATTATATGAAATAGTACTATATATTTATTTATAAAGAGATGTCTTCAAAATCTTTAATAGCTTACCTATCAATGCCCATGTCTCTCATGGCCTCCTTGGTCTCTTGAACAGTGGCTCCATCAGCTTGGAGTTGGTTCAGTTTTTCCTTCACCAGTCTCCTCTCTTCGTATATGTCTAATCCGGTGACCCCATTAAGTGTCTCCCCCAGAGGGTATGGGGTCTCTAAAATCAGTCCTGACTTCTCTCCCGCAACATAAGCTGAAAATTGCATCAATCCTTTAATCAATATTCGATTCAATCAACCCTAAATTTGGCACAAACTAGTTTCAGTTTAGTCAGTATAACTTGAATTAGTGAATTTTTTTAATATAATTATTTTTTAATTAAATTCAATTTTAAAAAATTCAATTCAATCGGACCAAAACTTTATTTAAATTCAATCTAAAATTCAAATTTTAAATTTTAAAAAATTCAACCATTTGAAGACGTTGAAAAACAATTTGTGGAAGGTCGAAAGATTATACCAGTGGATACATGTAAAAAGCTCAATAACTTCACACATTTCTTGGCAAAGCACAGCACATGCTTTGCTCCCAATGTGTTGATGCCAAGTGCAACATCATACCTGCAAGTACTTAATCTCTTCATAAATTCGAGACCCCAGAAGCAGAAAAACAAAAGGTTCTCGTAAAACTTGAAAATGAAAAGAAAGAGCAAGTGTCAGTTCAATTAAAGAAGAGGGAAATGGTCCCTTGTGTTTTTAACGTACCTTTCATCGAAGCTGGTTGTTGCAGCTAAATTTACAACAACATCCAATTCATTCCACATCTCCTGTTTCAAATTGGAGTCTCCAATTCCCAAGTCATCTCCAGCAGCGATGTCTCCAGGTACAACAACAGTCTTTTCAGATATGAATGAGTTCATACTTGCACCCAGTCTTTCTTTTAATGGTCTAAACAAGTCCTTTGCCATAACCTAATTAGTATACGCAAGACAAGTTAATTATTACCACAAACTTAAACAAGTCGAATATGAGAGTATATATAATTGTGTTAGAGATTAACAAGAATTTAAAGCCGACCCCATCAGTATATCCTTATGCTTACTTTCTCGTAATCTTATTCCTTTTCACTGTCATTTTCCTGGTTTTTACGTGAATATATTTTTAAGGACTCCTTTGAAGATTGCTTATCATTTGCAAGTTATTTGATCTGTCAGACTTATATCACAATTGATGGTAATTTATGCAGGCATTATAATGACTTGATTCGTTTTTGTATAGCTTACACTATCGGGCTGACATCCCATACACTTAACAAAAGTTTAATTATCTTTGTTTATTCTTGACAATTTTAATTACTAAAGTTATTTTATATTACTTAGGCATATTGGTCTAATAGAATTAACTATGATGTAATGCTTCCCTTGTGTTTGATTTTTCATTTTCTTTCATTAATAGAAGTTACAAAAAATAAATAAATATATTGTTAATTAGGATGAATACAAAGTCTAGGGCACACATGATATGTTTAAAACTCGCATACTATTTGGATTCATTATGATAAATATTTATACATGTTACATCATCAATGATATAAGATAAGAATTCCACTATACCACATTAATCTATATATGTTATTTAATCAAACGTAATAATAAGATTGTTTTAGAATATAGAATATAGGCTTAAGATTATTTTAATGTATAACAGTGTATGTACCTCAGTACGAAAGCGAAAGGAAGCAGATTTAGCATCAGAAGCTCTTAAAAGTAGATACATTTTCTTCACTTTGGGCTGAATTCTCAATATTTTTTCTATAAAAACTGCAACCAAAGAAGTAAAAGTTTGTGATGTGAACCACACTTGTAGCACTAGCAGGCTTATAGTAGCTAGAGACATTACAGAGACAGAGAAAATAGAAATAAAAGAACAAGCAAGTTTCATACTCTTTGCTAGGAACCCAGTTGCACCAGTGACCAAAATGGTCTTGTTCTCGAGAAACTGAAGGACACTCCCAATCTCCATTGCAATATTGATTCAAGTCTGTGTCTTCACTTTCGAACGTGTGTTTTCAAATGAAACAAACCACAGATTTTATAGTACACGGCAGCTGTACGTACATAATAATTCTAAGTAATGCGTGCCAACAATAAGTGTCACATCACGTTGGGTGAGGTGAAGGACTTCGACGAGGACAAGTCATTTATTTGTCTCGTCCTAGTACTTTGGCTTTTCATACGTGTTAAATGGAATTAAAGTTGTTAACATGATAAAATAGAATAAAGTGATTTATAATAAAATGTAAAATAAATGAATGTGATATTAGAAAATTATTATTTGAGAGGGATGGAAAGGTTTATAATATAATATAGTAAATGTTGTTTGGATGAAGGGTTTATAATGTAATATAGTGTAAAGTTGTTTATCATTTTACGTTCTGTTTTAAATTCCTAAAATTGAAAAAAAAAATTATTTTTATTGTTTAAGATATAATGAAATGTAATATGAAATCTTCCTTTTTTATTTTATTTAATTGCATTTTATTATAAGCTTTTCTCTTAAACGATGAAATAATATTAAATTTTATTCTATTCTATTAATAAACTCCCAAATAAGCATAACCTTACATAAATCAAACCAGACCCAATATATTTTGTGCTAAATTACTTTCTTTTAATTAATTAAAATTTACGTATTATGAATGCTTTGACTTCTACAACTTTTTTATTATCTTTTCAAACAATTTTTATGACGAGAACGACGCTCCAACTACTCATAATTTTACCCGCTCATATTTTACTTTATAAACAAATAATAAATAATTATAGCAGTATATCTTTAAAATTACTTTGTTAGTGTCAATTTTTACTAACAGTTACAAAATTATTGCCTATTCTTAAAATAATTATGTTTCTACATGTCAGATTAACTCTTGAGCCTTCGATTAATCAACATTCAAATGATTCATACTGTTCTTCTTTTTTAAGGCTAATTATTAAGCTTAAGTTGAAGCTTTTTTATCATTAAATACAGAATTTAAGAAATTAATAAAAACAAATAGAACCTTCACTCCTGAATCTTAGGGAAGAAAAGAAAATAATTAAATAAAAATGATATATAACAATTATAATAAATAAGTAAAAATTTCATTGAAATATAAAGTTTAAATAGATACAAAAATACACAGTCTTATCCCTAATTAAAAGAGAAATTAATTTTTAAAAATTTGCTTGAAAATATTCCTCCTTGGGGTTTAGACAATTCTTTTTTTAAATAAACAAAAGTATTCCTTTTTAGGGTAGAACAAAAACTCTAAATATGGAGGGAAAATTCATTCACTATGATTACGTAAATAAGTACACTAATTATAAGCTAATAAGTCACAATTTAGGTTACCCAAATTTTCCTCACAATTATTTCTTTAGTTTCTATTATTTCTTTAGTTTCTTATTAGTATTAAATATATTTCTTAATTTTTCTTATATTTACTGCTCTGGTAAATTCGCATTCGAGTATTGCGATTGCTCCATATTTATCAATAGTTGTGGTTTTCCATAAAATTTATGATCTTGAAAGTTAAAGGATTTGCATTACTTGAACAGGAAAATAAAGTCCTCAGCTTTGGAATATAAAGAAAATGTACTCCACTGTTAATCAGCTAATAGTTACATTAGAATTAACAATAATAGTGAGATATGCAATTGGGGGTCCTTAAAAACTGAAATTCAAAATTCTGTTTTTTTAATTGCTTTTTAGTGTTCATAATTAAAATTATAGATCTATCAAAAAATTTATTATATTATTATATAGTTATTATAGCAAGTTAACTTATTAAAAAGTACTAATAAAAAATAAAAAGAGACCAAGGAAAAAACTTCAAACAAACATAATACGTAATATTAATTTTTTAAATATAAATCATACTTTTACAGAAGAAAAATGTAAGCAATATACAGAAAAAGTGAACAACTACAACAAAATGAAAGTTACAATTTTAAATAAAATATTAGATAAATAAAAAAATCTATAATGAAAATTTTTAGAGCATGTTAATTCACAATAATTAAAAAAATATAACTTTATTCTTATAATAAAAAAAGTCTACGGTTTAATTTTAATACCTTCATTTATCACATCACATTTTAAAATAAAATGATTAATGATTTCATAGTTAAAGTGTAAAGGTGTAAATATATTTAAATATTTTGGTAATTCTTCTGTATGTTTTTAATATAAAGTAGCTTGAAGAAGCTCTATCCACCTCTTAAAGCATCAATAAGTGCAAATTAATGCTTCCTAGAATAAGGAACAATTAAACCCTAATAAATGCTTTCTATAATAAGGAATATATTTCTTACTTAGCACCACAAAAATAGCATAAAAATGGTTTAATACAATTTGATTTCAACCCCCCACCGTCTTCTGTCAACTGTTCCCCCACCATCCACCCACTGGCTTTGGCTTCTTATCCACAAATCATCGTCTCGTATTCGATCCCCTTCTATTATGTCTTCTTTGTCCTCTTTTGCCCATCAACCCCAGTCCTCCCAACTCTCTCCTCCTTTCCCATTTAAGCCTTTCACTCCCCAACTTCGTTTAGCCAACAACATCCCTCTAAAGCCTTTATGATTGCTCACTCCTAATAACTATCGGTATATGTGTCATTTTCTTTTGAGTTGATGTACTAAACAGTTTTCATATTTCTCTCAAGGATGATGAGCTCGTCTTCATTCCCAATAATTCTCTTTAATTGTTGTAGTTAGGAAGTCTACGTATTTCCTTTATAAATGAGTGAAAACTCAACTTGATGACTTGTATAAATAATAAAAGAGTAAATATAAAAACACAATTAGAAATTAATCACACGTAAAAGTACTTCTATATCTATTGTCTCATACTTAATCCAAAGAATCTAGGCAAGTTGCATGAGGAATAGTAAGTTTTCTAAAGAGATTTTGAGTAGTCTTAACTTTTTAAAAAGTTAGTTTTACTTTTTGTTTACTATTAGAAAAATATTATATAAAATTTAAAATTAAACTTAAAGAATTGATATAATATTGTATCTTTTTAATCTATTTTATCTTAAAATCTTTTGATTTATTATATATAATTCAATTGGTCAATTCAATTCATTAAATTACTAAGTTTATGAGAGAAAGAGAGTGAATATTTGGAGATTTAGGGTTCTGAGATAAAATATAAAATATTTTCCTTTTTTCTTTTAAAAAAATCCACGTCCGCTTTTTACATGTCATTTGAAATCTATCTGGTCTATCCAAATCGACTTAACGACGCTTGTTTGACACTATAAGATTTTCATCTAAAATAGCCTAATATTGAACAGACTCGTTAACATTTAGACCTTAATTGAGCAGGTTAAAATGTTTACCCCTAAATTGATCAAGCTCAAAAAAGTTTATCCCGAATTTAGGCGTTTAACCGTAATTTCAATTTGTTTGAAACTTTAAGATATCCTTCTTTATTTTTTTTTCAATCTCACCATTTAAAATGACGTTTTAGTTATGCATTAAAAAATTCTTTATATTTGATTTTAAGAGTTCTATTATCCAATGATTAAAAAACTCAATCAATTTGATCGGTTTAACTGTAAAAATTTTGAATCGTTCAACTTTTTGAGTCAGTTTTCAAATTTCTGATTCGATTTACCTTAATAACTCTTATTATTAAAAACCAATCAATGTATAGATTAATCGATCAATTTTTATAAATTAATAATTTCTTCTAAATTAAAATAAATTGATTAGTTTTTATTTAATAATCTCTTTTTAATTAACTTCAAATTCTTCGATAGATAAGAACAATATCTTTTAATTATATTTCAAATTCTTTACGTTTATTTAATCTTTAGTCAGTTTTATAATGATCTAATACAGGTTGAACTTTTTAAACCTTAAAAATTTTTATCTTATTGATTTAACTTTTGGTCCGATTTTTAAAATATTATTATTATCAACATATAAAGGACTTTACGTAGATATAGTGCTAAATAGGTCAATTTGATTTACAAACTTTCTTGGTCTGATCGGTTTAAATGAAGGCCTTGAGCAGAATATTGAAAGAACAGGTTCATAGTTTGTTTTTGATAAATCAGTAACTTTATAAGGAATAAAGAGTTATGGACATACAAGAGATACCATAGGTAATCTCTTAACATGCAAATACATAATGGCAAACAACTATCTGCCCTACCATTAATCTCCTCTCCTAAGTCCTATATGCCAGTAGTGACCAGTATCCTTCCAAACGTAAGCACAATCAGAAAAACAACAATACCCTGCTAAACCAAAAATCACATATGCCGAGTTATACACCGAGTAACAATACATCAACAATACCACAACATGTCAGCATATACCCAGATATACACGAGCTAATCCACAGTCCAATCATGTAAAAGATCAGGACATCATCAAAAACCTGCTCATCAGTCTTCATAATCTCAGTTATTCCAGCAGGAGCTTACATAAACAATGATTTCCTATGCAGAAACCATTGCCTCTCAAAGCTCCAAGTTACTTGAATTGTATTTGGAAAGCCTGCTATGCCTTAAATATGTGTCCATCCATGAGGTCTCATCCGTGGGGGTAGGAGTGTAAAATATGGCCCCTCAGCTGAACAACAATCTACATCACAAAGTTAGTACAATAATAGATCTAATTACCTCTCTAAGTGTTTAGGTTGAGATGCTCTAGAATTTGGAAGATTATCCTGACTTGTAAGCTATCCACCTCCATAGCTACATCCTTGAATGTTCTTGAATTCCTTTCGGTCCAAATATGGTAAACCATTGTGGATAAAAGAATAAGGAAGATGGAATTCTATGGAGGTGATTGGTGAAACCAAGTTAGGATAGAAGGAAGGCCTGATGAGTTGGGAATGGGTATTTGGAAGTGATTGAGGTAGTGTTTCTATACAGAATTTGAGAAAGGACAGTTAAAAAACAAATGTTCATCGGATTCCATGTCCGAAATACAAAGGAAACAATGATTGGGAGTATATAGAAAGTGAAGTTTATCCCTTGTTTGAAGTTTTTTTAGGATGGCTAACCAAAGAATGAATAAATACCTTGGGCTGTTATTTTTGAACCAAACTAGGTTAAACCAAGGTACTTGTTGGGTTGAAGATCTCAAGAGTTTGATAGCTGAACCATTAGTGTAAGTTTTTGAAGAACTAGGAAGCCATTCCAAATAATCTGAAGAATTATTCGGTTGATATTGAACGAGTTCAAAATCAGCAATGAGCTCTATAGGAAAATTCCGCCACCTCCATATATTATTACTGATTATATCAGAAACCTTTGCAGTCATAAGTAAGCCTGACACTTTTATCTCTCTAGGTAATAAGAAGTTCCTTAAGATTCCCCTTGGATGTCAAAGATCCTTGTAACACCCCACTACCGTAAGACCCGAACCCGACAACGATGGTGATATCCGAGTCCGTGCCCTGCGAGGGTGGCGTGCTCCGTCACTCAGTCAAATCACAGTATACATTTTTTTGAAACAAACATACTCTTACATTATATAATGCGAAAAACCATTTACAAAACATACTGGTAATACAATGATCACGCGGGTCCTTTTAAAAATATACAATAATATGGTACCAAAGTTATTACACTAATGTAGACGCAACTGATCTCGTCATCTTCTATCACTCTCAAGCGATCACTATACACCCGTTGCCTAACGGGGTATTCTTCTGAGTCCTGAAAAAAATTTGCAAATTTTGGGTGAGTTTTGCGAACTCAATGAGTGACCATCATCGATGGTCCGCTCAATCATTGCAACAATAAT
>JAOTIZ010000202.1:3560598-3579276 GCA_027123425.1 Erythroxylum panamense | reverse complement strand
TTTTATACCCTTACTAATTATGAAAAGTCCATTTTGCCCCTTCCTTTAACCTTAAGCCTTATAATCTTAAGTATCTTACCCAAATTGCCCTTATACAAAATCTTATAACTTCACCACTTCAATTCAGAAATTCAGACTCTTAGGGACTGAATTTAGATTCAATTCTTTCAGAATCACTCATTTTCATGCCTATCAATTTCCAATTCAATCAATTCATTCACTTTGACTTTCATACATTTCTCCAAATTTCAATGGCTCAATACTAAAACAAAATTATAAAATCATGTCTTTAATTAGAGTACCAAGTGGGCAGTCATTTTCAGTACCGAAAATCTCATCGGTACCCACTTTGTAATTTTATGCAGAATACACATAAATCATTTCAATTCAATTTTTCAAGCACAACATTCACGTTTTTCACAAAGACACATAAGCCAAAAATTGTCACGAGTGCATGTACAATCAGGTGCATTTGCGAAAATTACTTTCCATATCAATATAGAGGTCATTTTATGCATGTATGCCGAATTACGTGTACAAAAGCACAACCCGATCCAAGTTTACTATTTTATCCTTCCCATCGATGATGAGATGTTACAATCCTGCCATAAGAGAGTGGACTGCTTATTACCTATCCTAAATCTGAATTGATTCCTTAATTTGTCACTCACACTTAAGATTTTCCTCCAACTCCAGGAACTATAATTGGTGGGTTGTGCACTGCAAAAATTTTTCTGTCTTAAAATGATCGTATGCACCCATCTAACCCACATGGCCTCTCTATCATGGAAAAGGTACCAAATCCTCTTTCCTAAAACAAGGTTCCAGGTTGGCAAATGCTTAATCCCTAACCCCCACCTCTTCCCCCTCCCCCCCTGGGGGCTCCTTTTTCGATTTAGTAAAGTCGCTCTATTTAACTTTGGATTGATGGTGACTACCCACCTTCCCAGCCCATAGAAAATTTTTGAGTTTAGCTTCTAGTTCCTTGAGAACAGAAGATGGGAGAATAACCAATACACCTGGAATGAAAAAAGAACAGAAGTCACTAGTTGTAGTCTATTCGCATTAGAAAAGTTTTTATGGGTCCATTTATTGACTCTCACATCAATCTTATTCAATAAGGGTAAACACTCTGTCCTCAATAACCTATATGTAATGAGAGGAACACCTAGATAATTTATAGGTAGGGATCCTTTCCTAAGGCTAGACAATTGTTCCATTTGGTTTATTAAGTGATCCATGTCATAGGAAAGGGCTTTTGGAATGGTTCATGTCCGTTCCTAAAAATCAAGAGAAAGAGTTTACACAATTGAGCAATATTTGAGTTGAACTGATGTCAGCATGACATAACAACAGTAGGTCATCCGCAAACAGGAGGTGGGTGAGTTTAAGAGTTTTGCATCTCCGGTGGTACTTGAAGGAAGGATTTCTCACTATGCAATTATTTAAACTCTTAGAGAAAACTTCCATACAAATAATAAAGAGGAAAGTGGATAAAGGGCCTCCTTGTCCAAGCCCAAATTTTCCAGGGAAGAACTTGAAAGGTGATCAATTGATCAAAATTGAGTACTAATTAAGGGGAAGAAATGCACTCTTGGATCCCAAAAGAATGAGAACTTGGATCATTACTTAGTTTTGTGACGATAAAATCGTGAACTTTTGATTATTTTAAATGAAACAAACAATCTGAATTTTTCGTTAATTACATTGACTAGAATTCTAGAAATACTATGCATAACAATCTAATGATCTATCACAAAATAAAGCTAAAAATATTAATATTTTTACAAATTAGTATTATTCTTTGTGACAAAATTTGGCATAAGACTAATTCTGATCAACTTTTAAAAGAATTAGAGTTTTGGTATTGTATAAAAATTTAAAATATGCAATATGCAATATGCCATATCAACAAAACTAACGAATACAAAACAGACATATAGGGCAAGAGCAATACAAATGCTTTCCATATATATAATTCGTCATCGAGCAATCAATCACAAATTTCATAACGTTGCTTTCTCCTTTCGACTCTAGTTGGCTTCCTTTTGTGAGGGCAAACAAATTTAGACGAACTATTTATACAATTGCATGGATATAGTCCTTAAGCATGTGAAAGCAAATATAATCACTTTTTCATATATGAATAAATGACACCAATTCAATAGCTCTAAGAAACAAATCACTTGTCCGCTTAGTTATTCATAAATTCCGTCACTTGAAAACGTATTTAACCACACCAGGAATGTGGACGTTCACGAAGTAATCTTCCCAATCAATGCACTTAGGATCGAAGTAGAACACGTCAGTCTCAACTCCATTGTCTCTTGCAGCAATCCGCAACTTCTCCGTGTTCATGTCATCAAAACTGCGTTGCAAAGGAGACCCTTACGGGCTTGAAAACAAAAAACACAAGATTTAACTATAAAAGTGTGACTCTTAAGTAGAATATACGTACACTCCCTGGAAGAACAAGTATGGTCTATAAAGTTCCACCAAGCGCATCACGTACTTGATCTTTCGATTGAGATCACTGTACACCCCTTCAAAATAATGGCAAAATGCTGTGTTTGCCAATTCTAGTCCCTGTATTGAGAATTAGGTGTTAATTGGAAGAATGAGAAACAATTAATATTGAAAACTTCGTATATGTTGATAAATAAATATGAAACCTTTAGAAAGAACAAGTAGCGAACTGCCATGTATCTGCGAAAACTATCCATGCTGCTCAACACTCTCATCTTGCGGACCTTCACTGGCTTCCCATCCTTGCCAATCCATGGCTTCTTGCTGAAGTAACGGAACCCGAAATCGTGAAGACTAGAGTACGTGAGAGGATTTCTTACTGAAGATCCCACTTGGTAAATTTCATAAGATGGTTGATTAGCATGAGCAGTCATGGCCACAATAATTGAATTCACCACCATGTCAGCTGGTATCTGTACGTTCAGACAAACACACACCCCTCATTTTCAATTTCTTAAGGATATGCTCTTGCAAAAGCACTAGAAAGCTGTTTTATATTTATAAATCTTCGGCAATAAATAAGACGAAGATTTCTGCTTATCTTACTGCATCTATAATCGTATTAAGGTCACCAAGAAAGCATGTCAGCCTGCCTTTTCCATATCCCAGAGCTATGCCATCTATTGTCCTGAAACCGAACCAAGAACAATTTTAAATGGTTTCTTTGCTGATAAGCCACAAGAGATGATAAATTGTTACATATCGTACCTTGCACCTTCAGCCCAACCAGGAAATGGTTCTTTGTAGGTACTGGTGACAATGGTGGGTCGAATTATGACCACTGGCATTTCTTCCTTCAATTGTCCCACAAGCATCTCTGCCATTGCTTTTGTAAATACATATGTATTTGGCCATCCATAACACTTCGCTCTGCCATTATCGTCATTCATGGACATTAATATATTAGAAGTATGCCATGCTATAAATTCAATCATTTAGCAATTTGTTTTTTTTGTTTTGTTCATCTTTCTCTTTTTCTTTTCTTATCATTCGATTAGACTCTGCCTCTTATGACTCTGGTTCTTCTTCACAATACAAAAGCCATGCAATATTTAAGGAAAAGGCCAACTTCAACATGAACTATATGTCGGCCCTTGTAAATATAGATAACTGTTTTACTTAATTTTAGAGTGATTCATACTAACGTATTAATGTGTTTATCAATAAGTAGATAATAATGAAAAAGTGATCTCTTCCCTTGTGCTGGGACACATCAAATCCTCTGTACCTCGTAACCTATACCAACTCTGTGTCAAACCATCCCAACCCTCTATTTATGTGAGTCCCACATAAATGAAAAATTAGGATGACTTGACATAAAATTGGTACAGATTATGAGGTACAGAGGATCACATCTCGTGCCGGGGATAGGAAGTCATGCTCTTGCAAAATGCAACGTACAAAAACGCATTTAAAGACTACTGACAATAGAAAATGAGATTAGACCACAAGAACACTTAATTGGCCTCGTCACTTTCCCATACTATCAGGGACCACCCAGCAATGTGACCTGAAGTTCATGTGTTGTTTTTTTTTTTATTTCTCAAAAGACTAACACATATTAATTGTAATATCAAGACGATTTCGAGTTAAATTCATACAATTCACTGATTCAATAATATATAGATGGTTATATCATTTTATTACAAAATGTTGACAACTAGACCAGACACTTGTGATTTTTATAAATATCATACTTTGGTCAGACTTCCATAAAATATTTTGGACCGCCTCGTACGGTTGAATGTCCCTGTCAAACCTTTTATATTCGGTGACCTAACAAGTATCCTAGTGAAATTAAGTATTTCTCGGTTTTCAACGTCGTGAAGTTCATATTTGTCCAAGGCCAGACTTTGAGATTGATTGACTAGTGCACCTTTCCTCTGCCTGCCTTCAATAGCTAATTAAAAGGAATTATAAATACATGGACATTTCCTAATTATTATGTAATTAGTCTTTTCACTTTTGTCACTAATTGAATACCTCGGATTTGTAAGAACAATAAATGTCTGGCGACTAGCTAGAGAGGCTGGGGTCACCATCGAAATGGCACAAGGGAAATGTCTTGCCCTTGTCTATAACTCGAGGAAATGTGTGAAATCCCAAAAGACTTGGATTTTTTGTTAATAGAGGAAATTTTCAACCTTCGAAAAGAGGCCCTATCTTATTCTATCTCATAAAATCTCAGCTGTTTATTTTGTAGAATTCATGCGAGACTTATGCAGGACCTACATGAGATCCGCATAAATAAATAGCTGAAATTTATTGAACACAATAAGACATCATAATATTAGACAGAAGATATAGATTCTGTCTCATGAAATTTCAACCGTTTATTTTGTGAAATCCACGCGAGATTCACACGAGACCTACATGAGACCCGTATAAATAAATGGCTGAGATTTATTAGACACAATAAGACACTGTAATATTAGACAAAAGATGTAAACTCTCGAATAGATCACCGCCTACTCTTGTCACGTCTCAGCATTTAAGAACTAAAATATTTACTCTTCCAGCAGCCAAAAGTGGGATTAAAGTATTAACGGTTATTTATTATATAATAATGTTCTTATACTTTAGAAACGGCCGCTTTCTTAATTAAGATAAGATAAGGTTACGTGTTAGACCCTTTAGATCTCGCATATATATTAAACAAAATTTCTATCCGAGTGTTGGTTTTTACTTTTTATACTGATCAAGAACTTACCTGTCAATGCCCATATCTCTCATGATCTCTTTGATCTCTTCACCCTTGGCTCCTGTTGCTTGGATTTGATCCAATTTTGCCTCAACCAGCCTCTTCTCTTCCTCGATGTCTAGTCCAGTGACTCCGTTAAGTGTCTCCCCCATTTGATATGGAGTCTCTAGTATCAACCCTGCCTTCTCTCCAGCAACATAGGCTGAAAATTAAACCAGATCTAGCTCTTGATTACAAATATTTTGTTACAAAATCCAAATTTGGAGACGAATCTAGAATGTAAACAGGTGTGCTGTGTGCATCATTGTCTGTATTATCATTAAACAGGAAAACAAAAAGTGATGTTAAATATATACCAGTGGATACGTGAACGAAACTCTTTAGTTTCACACACTTCTTGGCAAAGCACAAGACATGCTTAGCTCCCAGTGTGTTAATTCCAAGTGCAACATCGTATCTGCAAGTTTAATATTTTCCTGTAAAGTGAAGATCCCAAGAAAATAAACAAATTGGTTGTTGTCCGTTGTCGAAAACCTACCTTTCGTCAAAGTTGGTGGTGGCAGCCAAATTTACAACGACATCTAATTCATTCCACATCACCTCCCTTAGGTTTGAATCCTCCACTCCCAAATCATCATCGCGAGAGATGTCTCCGGGCACAAGAACTGTCTTCTCAGACATGAATGAATTCAGATTTGCACCTAATTTCTCCTTCAGAAGTCTGAATAAGTCCTTCCCGATAACCTACGATCACGGGTTAATCACCAAATAGATAATTTGATCAAAATTAATTTGTGTTTTACTATGTCCCTAATTTACCTTTTCCTATTTCGATACGTTTTTCCAGTGGTGTAAAACCACATTTACCGTTCAGAGCAAGACAGTTGCTTGAACATATGACATAAGTTCTTAACTTGAGGAATTCGAATATTTTTCAGGCATAAAATGATGGATGAAAGGAGAAAGGAAGGAAAATAAAGATAAGAAGAATTTTGGAGATGAAGTGTCCCTTCATTGAGCTTTTGTTTTCTTCCCTACCCTTTTGCACAAAGTTCGTTTCACTCTATAACATAGATATATACCTCATTCTGAAAGCGTTGGGAGGCAGATTTAGCATCAGCAGCTCTTAAAAGAAGATAAATCTTCTTCACTTTTGGCTGCATTCTCAATATCTTCTCCAGGAAAACTGCATTGCGAAAAGGAGTGAGTGTGCAATCACTAGAAACTTACCATTACAAGAGCAAATAAAAGCGAGCGTACTCTTCGCTAGAAACCCGGTTGCACCAGTGACCAAAATGGTCTTGTTCTCAAGAAACTGAAGAACACTCCCAATATCCATTGCAAGAGCCAATGACAGAGAGAGAGGACAATGGCAGTAACACTACACTCTGAGAACCTGTCTTCAGCTGAGATGAAGCGAAAGAAAAAGAGCTTCAAAATTGTTAATGCCACAATATGGTCACGTACTATCATTACATATATAGAAGCTGAGGGGTGTAGCCTTTATAAAGAGGTGGAGTACACGCAAGGCACATGTGGTATTCTTCGTAGCACAGTGTAGGTAGGGTTGCTAACAACAGTCTACCAAGGCAGATAAAAAATGATTATAAGTATTGATGAAAATAACCATTCAATCACTTTTCTTGGCTGTATTACTCCCATTTCGATTGAGGTGTCACCAACACAACTCGATGAGCAGGTCACATACATTTACGGCAATCTTACGTAAATAGAAACAAGTAATGGTCTTTCCTTAGCTCCTAGTCTGACCAACCCACCACATGCATTTAGACTGCGTGTGCAAACACGGTATAGATGCTCGTGACATGTTTTTCCCCTAAAGAAAAAATTATAATTTTTTTACTACTTACGAAATATTTTAAGAAGATCTTAATTACGAGAAGATACTTTTAAATCATTTATATTTAAATTAATCTCCGCTTAAATTGAATAGATCCTTTATAAAAGACAAAACTCTAACCTCAAAATTTATGTAATTGTATACATGAAGATGGTTTGCCTTAATTAAGAGATAATAGACTTTCTGGTTTGCCACGTAGTGACCTCCTGACTTCTGTTAATTGGTTAATGCAATGTCCACGGAATATGTGAAGTGCGCCTTTAAAATGCCAAATGGAGTAAACGGCCACAAGTCAACTCTCAATTATTAATTAATTAGAACTAATTAGGTGACAAATAGTTGCTAATGATAATTATTTTTATTTAGTAAAAATAATAATTTTTAGTATTTATATTAGTGATGGAATCACCAAATAATATATACCAAAAATGTATCATTATAACTACATTAATTAATTTTAGTTATTAATTAATATATTCATTAATTTTAATAACAAAAATGTAACTTTACTATGTTGGTAATTAATTTTTTTTTTAAATAAAACAAAAACAAAAATGGAAGTGATACCACAGAGCTTTCAAATATTCATACTTTATTTAAAAAGTAATATTCCTAATTAAGTAAAACAAAATATAGCTGCTTAACTGCTGTATTAAGAGATCGCTGTGAATTAACTGCTTACCAACACATCCATGAATAAGGAACACACTTCCACATCCAGATCTGAGATCTGCTATCCTCTTTTCTGCTCACATTCATTGTCTGACTGATCTCTGACCATCGGGACACACATCTATGGCTTTCATTAGTTAGGGCGTTCTCCCTAAGTTGTTAAGTTCGATAAATGAGGCATGACAGCATTATATCTGCATATTACTGAAAACTCAAAAACATTCTATAATAGGACCATATCATATTCATTCTCAATTTTGATTAAGAAAATTATAGGATAAAATATATTTTAAGTATGAAAATTTACTTAGTTTTATAATGTTAATTAAAAATATAAAAATTTTAATTAAATTTAAAAATTTCCAATTTATTATAAATATTATTCTTCGGCAACTATTACGATTAATTATATTTATTAATTTTGCTAATGTAAACAGTTACGTAAATTAGGTCATTCCTTTGAAAAATTTTATAGAATTTCAATAAATTATTTAATAAATTAAAAAGTTTAATTGTTACTAACATTAATACATGATAATAAGTTTTTTCTTTTTATTATTTTGTTTCTAATTGGCCAGTATTAATGATAAATTAAAAAAGACAAGACATAGGTGATTCGTACATGTTAAAAGGAGATACTTCAATGCTCCAGTGAAAAGATGTGATAAAATATTACTTAAAATGTAAGAGGAAAAAAAAGAGGCCTAATAATAATAGAAGGGAAGTGGTCAAGAATGATATACTTTTATTGAAATTTACCAAAAACATACCCTGCAATAAAAAACTTTAATATACTAAGACATAGATAAAGGATCTTATATAGAAAGATATTTATTGTTCTCTTAAGTCTTCTAAACCTTTTCCTTGGAGTCATTCATCTTATAGATAGCCTTAATATTTTGATTAAGTAATACTTCTCTCCTAGTTACTTAGCTTAAGTAATTTTTTTACTTAGTCTATTTACTTTACTATAATAGTTGGTGTGATTTATTCTTGTATTTATCTTTTTTGTCCTAGTTTTATGTTTATTTATGTGTTTTATCTTGTACTATTAATCTTTATCATGTTTTATATATATTGTATTATACAATTTTATATGTTTAGTTATACGTATTTATTGATATTTTGTACTATTATTAATTTGCACTACATATGAGTCTATCGGAAATATCTTCTACATCATATAGAAGTAAAACTACATATTATTGGACCTCTCTAAATCTTACATTCTAACAGGACTCTCAATGAATGTTGTTATTTTGTTTCTAATAAAATGTAATAATTTATTGTTCTAAAATTTTAGCGTATATATTAGCATGTACGAGTCCAATTCATATGATCACTTAATATCAACAAAATTAACAAGAATTAACCGTATTAATATCTAGGTTATATTTACAACAAATTGAAATTTGTAATATTTAATTAATATTTTATACTTTTAACTAGAAAACTTTAAATATAAAGTATAATTTACTCAAGAATTTATATATTTATGCAGTTCATACTTATGGTTTCAAGTTCACATTGCCAATTCGGTCAATTTTCAAATTGACATCATAATTTGTTAAAAAACGAAAAAAAAATCATACCTATTTGATGCCCATCATCATGCACACGGCAAGTACATAATCACTTCCATACAGTTATCGCAGCAATGCATGGCATATAAAATGGAGCAGGAATCAATCAAGGCACAGACCATATTGTTAGACTTGAACGCATTAAATTAACATCCAGGAAGCAGGCATTTGGTTAAACGAACTGTTTTGGCAAGCCTTGGAGGCCATATCGAAGTTCCGTATGAGAATGTTATGATTTGATGGGAGAAGCAGCGAGTAACATGAGTTCGGTGATTACAGATACAATGTTCAGCTAACTCAGTAGTGTCTTCAATGCATCATTTACTCTGATCAAACCATGTGTAACGCCGACTCGCTCTATTCTCTTAGACTTTTTGCTTCTTCTCAATTAATGTTCATGTGAAGTATGCTGTATGCATCGTCCTCCATAACTCCCCCCTGCGCCTCTTCAGGCTGTGGGTCTTTTTTTTCTTTGACGGTCCGGTGCTATGAACCTTATTTGATAACTAGCACTAACAAGTAAGTAATTTTTTTTATTGTTATAAAAATAATATATTTATTATAATATTAAAAATCACCGATATTTATGAATTTTTGTTTATGTAATTTTTTTAATTTGTTCGCTCTTATAAATTAATTAAGGCAGTGTTTCCCTTTACATATTTATTTAATATACATTTTTTAAGAAAATGGGTATATTTCTATGAAACAAAATAATAAATAAATAATTCACCTTATTATTAGCAATCAATTTATTTAAATTGTCGAACAAATCTCGAAATTTGAAACTATCTATTAAAAAAATAAGGACCTAAAATTCTTGATAATAAACTAAAATTCTTACACTATTAATTACAAACACTGTTTGACAAGCATGTGAATGGGTATAATTTTATGAAAAGTTTAAGCGACGCAGTGCTTCATCTTTCGCATGTTTTTCGCATGTTTTGAGTGAGGTCAAGAACTTCTAGGCAAATGCAATGCTTCATCTTTCGTGTAAATTCAGCCTTCCCTTAGAAAGGGTAAAGCACATGCTACTTAGAAAGGGTAAAGCACATGCTAGAGGATCTGAAGGTGATTACAAAATCAACTGCTCGTCTTTCACAATGACCAAATAATAATTTGGACAACAATTTTGTCAAAATGTGGAGGGACTTACCGCATGCACATCTTTCGCGTTACGGGTAATTATTGGCGGTTGTAGTTGCTTTCTTAAGATTTTGGATCAGAACTTTACCTTCTGTAAATGACCTACTCGATTCGAGTAGGAATTAGTTTAAAAATAGATGACTTAAAAGTATCTTTCTATAGTTGAGACCCTTTTAAAACATTTCGTGGGTAATAAAAAAAAGAAAAGAAAAAAGACTGTACATAACTCCTAAAAGCATCCCTTCTTCAACTTCTACCTGCTCTACAGTTTAGGCTGGCATGAGCAAGACTTTACCTAACTTGCCGCCCATGTCAGTAGGTTGAGACGGAAATTTTGTTTGGATTTTAGTGTTAAATGTTCGTAGAATTGGGATTGAAAGTGAAATATAGATTCAATATGAAAATATGAGTGAACAGAGATGGGATTTTGTTTGGACCAGTTGAACCTGATTAACTTGTTGGTCTAAGATATTATTTATTAGGACTCTAACTAATAAAGTTCACAAGATTTTTTTAAATCACTTAACTAATAACAAATTATTCGCGCAATAAAAATCACTGAAAGATAACGAACCCAAAATTTTAACATGAAAGATATTTTTATATAAAGGTAAAAATTATGGAACAAACCCATATTAAAATCTATTTAATCAAATAATATGATACAAATGATAAAGATTTCGACTCTCTTACAAGAGAACTATAACAAATATAGCTCTTCTAAAACTCTCTTAGAAGACTTATGGTAGCAACCTCTAAAATTGAATACAAATTGGTGTGTGTATATATATATATAGACACGCACATACAAATATTATTTTCAAATAAGTTCTAAAAATTAAAATTTAATAAAATTGTAGTTCATGAAAGTTATTTGAACCTTAAAACTCTTCTATCATTACATGTTTCTATTAATAAAAAATTCAATTCAAATAATTGTTTTTTTCCTGTTTAAAATAGGTAAATCATATTAATTTAGTAAAGTTACTTAATAGAATAAGCTTTGAGTTTAATAATTTAGTTTGAAAAATATATTATATGAATATGATTTGGAGTAATGGACAAGCTTTGGATTCAATCTCTGGGACGAGTGAGACAAAAAAACTTGAAAAAAAGTGTATAATTTTGTCATAACCTATAGCATCTATGCCGTGCTCGTTCCTATACTTAGTGCTCTATAGTCTATACTGAATCTTTTCCAGGCCAGACAAGATTTTTGGAGAGCATGCACGGAGGGTCGTAGGGTCTGCTTAGCTCGACAACAATTGTTAGTTACTCGGGATTCGGGAATATGTTATTTATTGATTGATTTCGTATCATTAATGACGATAGAGTGGTGATTTATGGATGTTCTGTGAATAATGTGAAAATATTACTTGACGTTGCAAAATAAATGGTAATGGCAAAGACAACACGCTTTCTGATTTGCAGCAGAATAGACAACAAAGTATATGCGCATTAGTTACAGCAGAGCAATTTACATATTTGAATTGGTTAAAATTAATCTTTATTTATGATTTTTTGAGAAATATACATATTTAATTAAATATGAAAAGTAATATTCATCAAGGTTTCTCACGAGGGATGTTGATATATTTATTGTTTTGATAGATAAAAAATTCGAAGTTAAATCATTAATCAATCATGTTTAAGTATTCAATTAAATTGAAAATTCTTTTGATAAATAAGAAAGACTTTATTCAAAATAAAAGTTATGCACATAACTTTAGATTCTTACATATGAATCTCCATACTACAAAATGGAGAGCCAATGAAACATATGGCATACTTACAACCTACTTCCTTGCTTCAAAATACAATCTTTCTACAAAAAATTTAATGGCGCTTGCTAACTAGATAGAAACACAAGATACCAACAATAGATCCAGCTGCAAATGCAAGCAAAATAAATTAGCAAATCTATTTAACAATCAACACACTGTACAAAGATTGGTGTTCATTGAATTTCCTAGAATACTGCCAATTTGCCATCTCTCTCGTATCTGCATTTATAGGAGCTTTAATAATTTTTTCCTTCCATCCATCAGTAAAACTCTTTGAACTGCTTCTGGGATTTGTTCTTGTCTATTCCCCACCATGCTTTCCTTGCTTGCTGTTTTGAAACAATGAGATTTCCTTAAGCTGATTGCACTCTGCTTTATCGAAGGAGGGTTTGGATTCCTCTCTTGATCTTGTTTGAAAACTATCAACTCCATTTGCAATTTTAAACAATAATGTTCCTGCATCTATTTTCACTTCTGCTTTGGAGACCAAGAGCCTGTTGGCCTGAAATGACGGACTTGCAGTAAATATATTAGTGAAAATAACTACAATAATTACCTCCCCATAGTATTTGAGCTTAGATATTCCATAACTTGAAAAATTACTCTAAAGTACAAACTCCCTACATCCTTAGCTTCATCTTTGAATGTACGTGTATTCCTTTCAGACCAAATATTGTAGACAGTAGTGGAAAGGAGGATTGGAAAAATGTTATTGTTAGAGGTTCTGAAATTCTGATTAAACCAAGTAGAAATGGATTGAAGGTTTGTCGGATTTGGGATGTGTACATGGAAATGGTTTACACAGTAGTCCCACACGGTTTTGGAGTAGGGGTGTTAGAATTTACAATGGGCCTACGGGCCTAAACGAGAAGGAAAGTTATTCTACATACAAGCCTAATTGAGGTTCCATCCTAAAACCAATTAGTGATAGGTGGAGTAGCCCATTAGACTTATATATTAGTCTTCTTTCATCTCTTTATCCAATATGGAATAAACTCCCACTCTTTATATTTCAACACACTCCCCTCACGTGTGGGTTTAACACGGGACATAATCTATCAGTTCGAGATGCCAACGACTAACATAAGAGCAATCTGCTCTAATATCATGTTAAAATTTACAATGAGCCTACGGGCTCACACGAGAAGGAAAGTTAGACCACATACAAGCCTAAGTGAGGTTTCATCCTAAAACCAATTGATGATAGGTGGAGTAGCCCACTAAACTTATATATTAGTCTTCTTTCCTCTTTTTCTCCAATATGGGACAAACTCCCACTCTTTATATTTAAACAAGGTGCACTTAAAAGATAAATGGTCAATAGCTTCATTATTCGAGAAACACAAGGAGCAGTGATTAGGAGTTTAGAAATAGTAAAATTTGTCTCGTGTTTGTAACTTCTTAAGGAGAGCTAGCCATAATATAAAAGAACACCTAGGGCTATTGCTTTTGAACCAAATCAGCTTATACTAATAAACATTATGAATAGGAGGTCTCAAGAAATTATAAGCTGACTCATTAGTATACCTTTTTGCTATCCATTCCAAACTATCCAATATTGAACTATTTGGCTGGTCCTGAAGGGACTCAAGGTTGCTAATGACCCCTATGATAGCCTCTTGCCATCGTCACTCATCATTGCTGATAACTTCTGAGACTTTTGCTGTTATTGGAAGATCCAAACCATTGATCTCTCTCAGAGAAGAAAAGTCCTTTAAGATTCTTCTTGGATGTCACGGATCCTGCCATAAAAGAGTAGAAATTATATTCCCTATCCTAAATCTGAATTGGTTTCCCATTTTATCCCTCACAAATAAGATTTTCCTCCAACTCCAAGAACTATTATTGGTAAGATGGACAATCCAAAAATTTTTCCTTCTCAAAATGATACTATGGACCCACTTAATCCATAGAGCTTCCCTATTAATAAAAAAGTACCAAATCTTTTTACCTAATAGAACATAATTCTAAATTGTCAAATGTTTAATCCCTAAACTTCCTTCCCTTTTGGTTCTACAAGTGTCACTCTATTTAAACTTTCCATAAAAATTAGAAGCAACCTTTCCTGCTCACAGAAAATTCCTATATCGATCCTTAAGAATAGAAGAAGAGAGAATGAAATAGGTAGACCAATATACTTAAAAAGAAGAAATGATTGAAATTACCAATTGGAGTCTACTAGCATAGGAGAGATTTTTATGAGTCCATTTGTTTATCCTCTTATCAATTGGAAGCATGCAAATTGTTTATCTCTTAATGTGGTAATTGTACTACAAGAAACTACGTAACTATTTCACCTATACTTGTATTAAGTTGCTTACATGAACATCAAACTATGTTACGAGGAGGGTGAAGTGAATGAGACGCAACAAGGCCAAAGGCCAGTGTTTTCTTTGTCGCTTACTAGGAAAACTTGACAAATACAATACTAGTGTTTCCATTTCACTGTGCCTCTTTTAAGTCCTATGAAAATTTAGGTATAGAGATCAATCATAAAAGACGGTGAAAGTTACATATAGAGATCAATCATAAAAGACGGTGAAAGTTACAGATAGAGATCAATCATAAAAGACGGTGCAAGTTATATACTTCACAAGCAATATGTTCCTCTTCTTAACTGCACTTGTCGTAGCTATTGTATCAGAAAAAGATAGGTTTTGCTTTGTACTCTCCATACGAAATGCGAAAAGGATGTATATAGATTGCATGTGATTGCACACATACTAAGGATATGATCTATCAAATCATTTTAGAATAAGCAATGACGATGCATTGTACTTAACAAGGCAAGAACTGAAAGACACACTATAAGTGACATTGAAATGTTGCATATCTTTTTATTATCTTCTCAACCCTCGTCAGTGAAGGAATTGAGTTCACATGTTAAAAGCCGATCCAGCCATTTTGAAAGGAAAGGCATGCAAACTTTCACGTTCTTATATATGCACAGGTTATAACGTCATATGCCCAAATCTCATCTAGTGCTAACGAGCCTAACCTAACTACCTAGTCGAACTTTCCCACGAGCTAATTATAAATGTGTTATACTGCTTCATTAAAAATAATTTATCCTTAAGAATAGTTTTATATTTTAATATTTGAGTTTCTTATATATAAATAATTCATCTTCGTCTTAATAGCATATTAATATAGAATTTTCAAATAGTGTCAAACTTAATTTTGATAATAATTTTTGTGCATACATCTAATTTGTAAATTTTTTTATTTTTTAAATATGTATTTTAAATTTACAATTAAAAATAAGATTCAATAGTAACTTATATATAATAATAATCTCATAATTCAATACCTTAAAATTTTAGGTAAAGGTATGATTATTTGAAAATTTAACAAAGAAATGGTTAAGAAAACACATGCAACGAGTGTGATAGGTATTATGGGAAGTTCGCTGAAAGATGTTCCAATCACTTCTTCACATGGCTGAACCAAGCATTTTGTTACAATTGGCTGAATTAAGCGCGGATATGAATGACGAGGTTGATTTGTTTTAAACACGGAAAACTGTTGTCTTTGGCTTCATTCTCTTCTACTTGAGGTGTAATGCATGGCTTCTATATATATATATATATATGACTTTGAATCATTACCTTTTAGTAATAGCATACTTGCATTAGGAGAACGATCACCTTCAGTTTTTGGTGAGGTGGTCACCAACAAGAACCATAATAGTAATAATAATTCATTAACCTACCTTCTCTCCCACAGTGTATCAATGTCACAAGCAATACTTTTGTATAGACCACAAAGAAAGGTAAGTAGTTTACCGGCTATGTTCACTTTTTACCATATTATATAATCAAACACAAGTTTGTTCATATATATTAAACTAGGTTTACGTCTCTTTCCCTTTAAGGTAAATGCATTTGTATATGGCAAGCTTTGATCAGTTGTTAGTTTCAAGATTTTGTAGACGACAGGACGAACGTTGGAGGAGGTAGATTAACCAAATTTTAAATTGGTAAGTTGTGTTTAGTCTCTCTCGCACACGCAAGTGTGTATTATTATATGGGACCTGAAACAAAAGTCCAGAGTCGTGTGTAGGACCTCTGCTTGCATTGTCAGACTTGTAATCCAGTGTCGGAAGTAATAAGAAGCAGTCAAATCCCGATTTTGAAGAAAGGACCTTCGAGTTAGCTTCTTTAGCTTCTTCGAGTGCAGGTGACAACTAATCGTTCGGTAAAAAGCAAACATTGCATTTCGGCTTTCCTTAAATTATTAGAACCATGCATGTTGAATCCATGAATAGGCATATCCAACTTTCAAACACGGCAAGCTATTCTCACAATAGCAAACGGCCAAAATATATACATTTAACTAAATTTGTATGCTCTAGTTTCTTGAGTTGCGGATTGAGTAATAGATGGAGGGATTACGTTAACTTGATATTAAATATTGAGAATTTAAACTTTTTTTCTTGTCCAAGTGTACTTTTAGTCATTCTTATTTGACTAAATTATTTGATGCTTAAAATAATTTAAAAATTACATATTTTATATAAGTTATTCAATGAATTAATAATTAAAAATGAAATAATATATTTAATTTAAATTATATTTACAAATTTAATATCTTTTTTGTTATTTTTCATGTCATCAAAATGGAAAATTTTCTTAGTGACACATACTGTTTGTACAAAATGTTTTCGATGATTTTCTTATTGATTGAGTAATGTATATATACACAATGAATGATTCTAATCTAACCATTGAATAAAATATGTTATAATCTAATGGTCTCAACGATGACAGCAGGTAGTGTTGTCAATAGCTACAGCTGGAAAGCAATTATTACTGTAGCTAATCAACTAGTGTGCATGTGCAGGTTTAGCTTTGTGAGCTGCAGATGAGGGTTGAGCCATCCTCAAATGAATGGGCCTGGGATCATTGTTAGGCTCATCAATATTGCAGACTGGACTTGGTTTAATGCTTTGGTCCATCATTCTAACATTCCCTGTCAAGCGATAATGGGGATGAACATCGACATTGAGCTTGGAGATGAGCGTCAATGATCGGACCGTCGTGAGAGGCTTTGTGAGTAAGTCTGCTAATTGATTTTTAGTGTTGACATATCTCACATCTAATTCTTCTTTTTCGATTTTGTCTCGTATGAAATGAACATCAACTTCGATATGTTTCATTCGAGCATGAAACACTAGATTTAGGGCAAGAGACCTTGCTCCATTGTTGTCACACCAAATAATTGGTGTTTGTTTGAGATTAAAACCCAGCTCCTTAAGTAGACAGTGAAGCCATAGGACCTCCGTCGAGATTTGAGCAAGTGCCCTGTACTCACCTTTGGTGCTTGAGCGAGAGACAGTGGTTTGCTTTTTTGAAGTCCAGAATATCAGATTATCCCCTAGGAAGACACAACCGCCAGTAGTGGACTTCCTATCGTCTGGATTTCCTGCCCAGTCAGAGTCACTATAAGCTTGGAGAGAGAAAGGATTGGGCAGTGGACGAAATAAGAGAGCAAACCCTAAGGTGCCTTTTAGGTATCGTAAGACGCACTTGCAAGCAACCTAGTGAGAATCGAAAGGGTTTGAGAGAAATTGACTCAACCAATTTATGGTATAATTGATATCTGGTCTAGTGTAACATAGACATTGTAACGCTCCAATAATGTTTCTGTAGAAGGTTGGATGTGCAAAAGGGGAACCCTCAAGAGTCGACAGCTTAGAACCAAGAGCCATTGGAGTAGAGTATGGTGTACAATTAGACATGTTGGTGCGAGCAAGGAGATCCACTGTGTACTACCGTTGCGATAGGTACAAACCATTTTCTTTTCTGTAAGCTTCGAAATCGAGGAAGTGATTTATACTTCCTAGGGTTTTGAGAGCAAATTTACTGTTGAGTTGTTTGATGATCGGTTGAACTTCAGAAGGTGAATTCCCTGTGATTAAGATGTCGTCAACATAGATTAGGAGCAGTAATAAGGAGCCATGATGTTTCCTGTAGAAGAGGGAAGTATCGGATTTGGAGTTGTGAAATCCCCAATGTAGAATAGTAGATTTTAGGGTAGTATACCAAGCTCGTGGAGCTTGTTTAAGGCCATAGAGTGCCTTATCTAATCTGTAGACATGGTGAGGAAATTGTTGATCCACAAATCCTTCGAGTTGATGGATATAGATTTCCTCGTGTAGATGTCCATTAAGAAATGTGTGGTTGATGTCTACTTGTTGTATGTCCCAATTTTGTGAAACAGCTAGAGATAGCGCCACCTTAATGGTTGAAGATTCTATCACAGGGCTGAAAGTCTTTGTAAAATCAAGGCCTAGAGTTTGATTGAATCCTTTAGCCACAAACCGAGCCTTATATTTGTTGATTGTACCGTTAGAATCGTACTTGATGCGAAACACCCATTTAGTGCCCAAAATTTTCATAT
>JAOTIZ010000202.1:3543986-3560498 GCA_027123425.1 Erythroxylum panamense | reverse complement strand
AAAATGTTTTCGATTATTTTCTTATTGATTGAGTAATGTATATATACACAATGAATGATTCTAATCTAACCACTGAATAAAATCTGTTATAATCTAATGGTCTCAACGATGACAGCAGGTAGTGTTGTTAGTAGCTACAGCTGGAAAGCAATTATTACTGGAGCTAATCTACTAGTGTGCATGTGCAAGTTTAGCTTTGTGAGCTGCAGATGAGGGTTGAGCCATCCTCAAATGAATGGGCCTGAGATCATTGTTGGGCTTATCAATATTGCAGACTGGACTTGGTTTAATGCTCTGGTCCAACATTCTAACAACACAATCTTAATATAGATTGAGAGGTAATTGAGAAATAAACACTACTAATTAAACTAGTCTCTTAACTAGTTATTTTAATATATTAAATTTTAAGTTTTAATATATGATTTTTGGTTGCAGGAGAGAAGTTGAGCGTTCAAATCCAAGAAAGTATTAAATACTACTAAAAGCAAAAGTCCAAAAGTACTAAAACCATATGTTTTAAAGAGCCAACCTTGGTCTGTGGGCAAAACCCAACCACATGACTGCAAGTGTCCCCCAAGGGCCCAGGCTTTTAGGCTTTTAAGTTTACATTTTCTTTTATGTACAAGGTACACATTTTTCATGTGATTTTCGAAAATAACAATAATAACCAGTAAAAGAACTTCTAAAATACAGAATAGAGAGTTTCAATAAGCAACTTTATCCTTAACCGCTTGACTTCAATAATTTTCTTTGTTCTAGAAAAATCTTATAAGTTTATATAAAAAAGGTATCTATACTTATCTTTGTAGTTGTTAATTATTTTTAGGATTAATTGTAAAAAAATATTAACTTTTATTTAATTTTGTAATATCAATACGAATTTTAGAAAATAACAAAATATTTCAATTTTAATTTTTGAAAAAAATAATTCAACGCTAAATTTTCTGTTAATTTTGATGATATGACGAGCCATGACAGATTATTATTTTTGTCACAAATGAATTTTTATTATTTAATAAATTAAAAATATCAAACATTCTAAAATTATTTTAGGATTTTAATACTTTTTAATTTGTTAAATAATAAAATTTGTACATGACGCAAATATAATATATGACATAGTAAAAATATTAATCTTATATGTCTCATTACGTCATCCATATTAAGAAAAAATTTAATGTTGAGTTATTTTTGCTAAAATTTGAAAGTTGGAATATTTTAGCGTCACGTGTTTAAAATTTAAGTAACGTTTGAGATCTTTTTATAATTAGCTCTTGTTTTTATTAGTTTCTTGTAAAATTTTTAGTAAAGATTATCTATATCATATTTAAAACTATGTCAAAACGTCAATTACGTTAAAAAATTAATAGGAAAATTTTAATAGAAAGTTTTGGTTGAGAGTATTAAACTAATCACAAATACCTTTTTTTGGATCACATCACATCATCATCACACCTATCCAAAGTTCCGCAATAAAGTGAAGTATGAAGAAGCTTAATAATACGCAATCTTATCCTTACATGGTGGTCAGGAATCACTTTATCTCGCTTTGTCACAGTGAAGCATAATTTTGATGGTTGAAAAGGAAAACAAGTGAACTTAATAAGGTGAATTTCTTATATAAAGCGAGTTTAAATTGAGTTTATTTTGATTTACGAGTCGGATTAAGTGAGTCAATCAGAACGTGTGATGTATTACTTATTCAATCATTAGGACTGTCAGAGATTATAAATTCATAGGAAATGAGTTCTCAGTCCCCTATTACAAACTTTGGTGAAGAGAATTTCCTTCTAGAGAGATGTAACATTGAGAGCAACAGGACTTCTGACCCTTTGGACACCATTGTTCCATGTCAAAGCCCCAAATACAAAATCACCATTACTTGTCTTTTGAGGTGTAAAATCAATCTTGAAAGACATTTTCTCCCCTCTCCTTCCAAATTTGACCGTTGCAGGTGTAACTTTAACGAAAACGCCATCTGGATAATCTATACTCGTAACATAAACTGAGGGTCCTTCACCATAATACGTCATTGTTCTATGAACAGACACACTTCCTTGCATGTTAGATATGCCAATGGAAGGATAGTTAAAATCATATGACTGTACTATAGGTTTCTGACAATAAGTTAGCTGTCCTGTCAGGTTTTTTAGTTGTTCAGGGTTTGCACCAGTACTGCAAAGAAAATTGATAAGATCGTCCACATTATAGTCGTAAACAAGTCCAGGATTGAGAGCTGCCTTTGGGTTTATGTGCCCGGATCCTTAGTCAAAAGGTGTAGATATGGTGCCATTTGGGTCTCTTGTAATGGACTTTAGAGTGTTATCTGTAGTTGTAGTTGTAGTCATTATTGCAGACTTAGGAGCTGCTGGACTCGGTTGGTAAGATTTTATGCTTGCTGCAACTGCTGCAGCATGTGGGTAAGACATGGAGGTGCCCGAGACTATATAGTAATCGACGGATCGGCCACCGGCACTATCAGTTACTAATGGAGACCAAGCTACCAAAATGTTTACACCAGGTCCTGTAATATCTGATTGCAATTGGATATTGAAATATGAATATATCAAACGAGAGTCATGGAGCCAATTCATTTCTTGTAAATGTCTAAAGAACAAAATACATGATTCTTACTTTTATAATATCAGGACTCGTAACATTCGGTCCCTGGGAAGAAAGCACAGCCACTTTTGGTGCAGGCTTAGTGTTTAGCTCGGTTACTATAAGTGAGATCCTGGCGGTTGGGTTTCTACATCAGGAAATTCTAATCAGCAAGTTGTGCAGATCAAGTATTACTTTAATGGTGTATTTTGTAATCAATTGAAACTAGGAAACTCACTTGTCACTCTTTAGATAAGCTTGAAGCTGATCTGCTTCTTCATGGCCTATTATGGTAACTGGGATTACAAACTAAAAGCCAACACCAATAACCTTTGGATTGACCAGTTTCATTCCTGCACCACCTCCTTGTTGCACAACTAATGCCTTTGCTAGTCTGTTTGCAAGCGGAGCTTGAATGGCGCAAATAACTATCTTTCCCTTAATCTTCGTCTCATCCAGCATATTATTTGTGCAAAAGCTAACAAGCAAAGGCAATGCATGACTGCTTTAGGAACAATGTATAGAAGATCGAATTTGGCAGATAATGACACAGTAAGAACTCCAAAAGCATATCTTCTGCTCCCAGAGAATGCACGATTCATCGATGAAGAAAAATATAAGCATTTAGACCATACCTTGCATTCTGTATGGATACTCCTGGTGCGGCTGCATCGCTTGCAGCTACAAGAGTATGCGAGCTTTCCATTGTCAGGAGGTTTACAGAGAAACCCTGGAAACATAAACATGCCATTTTCCCAAGTTTTAAATCTTCCTCCCTAATATTGAACACTTACTTGGATACATAACAGATGAAATGAAAATTTTGAGATCATTTTCAGGATCAATATTTTACCTTAAGAACTTGTGAATTTCCAAGATATATGCTGGAGCTGAACTCTCTGTCCGCAATACTAGCAGCAACAGTGGTGATCCAAGGTGCAACATTGGTTGCAGTTCCAGGGAAAAATGTGTTTCCTGCAGAACAAGACACAAAAACACCTCGCTGGAAAGCATGGAAAGATCCAACAGCGATTGCTTGCTCAAATAACTGGGCTGTGGAGGTTCAAGCCCAAGAGAAAGAGAAAGAATATCAACTCCATCACTAATTAAATCATCCATGGCAAAGAGAACATCAACATCATTGCACTGATCAAACCAACATTTGGTGCACCACCTCTTACAGTGCCATTGGCCACCCTAAATAAGCTAACATTAGGGAATACAGCTCTGGCTATAGTCGAAGTAGTGTGAGACCCATGGCTAGGGCCGGTCTTAATATTTTATAGGTCTTGGGTAAACTAAAAAAGTTCCTATTTTGCTTTTTTGAGCTCTTATATAGAAAAAAAATAAATAAAATATAGGTCCTTTTTGTTGTTCAAGGTAAGAGTAGGCCTTATTTTGTTTTATTTTATTTTTCATAAGAATAAAAATAGCCCTTATTTTATCATTTATAAAGATGGGCCTTGGGCGGGTGCCCATCCTACCCTTGCCCAGGGCCGGCTCTGCCCATGGCCATCGAAGTCTCGAGGAGGTGATCGGAAGAAAGGAATTTCAAAAGATTCAAGTGGTTCATTTTCTATTTCATATCCTTTGGAATAGAACCGCGCTCCAACTATTTTTCTGAGATTTTTGGAATGACTCAGATTGTTGAACCGTTGACTATCCGGGATTTAAAGCACATGATTGACATAAAATACATGCATACACTCCTATCACTTGTTACAGTTGTTTGATGTAAAGTTTTTTCCAATCACACACTCTCCCTTGAACTTATTAGGCACAGGGCCTAACCCATGATCATCGAAGCTCTTTGACTCCGGCCAAACTCCAGCAAAACAGACAATGCAAAGGTAAGCACTAAATAGTTCACTGGCTTCTATGGAACATAAAAATCAAGTAGCATCAGACAGTGCAGCTTTACCATAATCGACAACACCAATAATGATGTTTGATATTGATGAGGAGACATTGAATTGGTTAACATTGTCCACAGAATTTATTCTAAGGAAGTCCCATGAATGTGTAGTATGAAGCCTATTCATCCTACTTTCGAGTACAGAAACAACAGATTCCCTTTCTGCAACAAGAGCACATTGAAATAATTGAGTGCAAGCATATTTCCAAGATGGATGATTTGTCTCTTAGGCTTAACGAGAATGCTCACTTCCATTTATAAGATACCTGCAAGTCGATGCGCTTGTTGTTCTGTTAGCATTGCAGAGAAACCTCTGAAACTTCTTGAGTAATGGTGAACAGCCACATTCTTAGCTTCATCAAAACTGAAAATTCAGCAAAACCATGTAAGGAACTATGTTTGTACACAAGCATATAAGATATATCTATAAACACACAGTGAAATCACGTCAATTCATCAACCAGGGCATGCATGCCTTTGGGTGACAGAAGCAATTATTTCACGGTTGGCATTGATCACAGAATGGAAATTCAGGTGCGAGAGCTCGCCCATGTAAACTATGTAATGCTGCATACAAGGCAAAAAGAATGAAAGTTAGTCACTCAAGCATATATATTGATAAACTTGTTTTAGTACGTTAGAAAAATGAACATCCATTAATGACACTAGCAAGTTCCTACCTTTTTGGAGGCAGTAGTGTTCATGTTCCGTAAGTGCACGGTTGTCGAAGTAAGTAATAAATCGGTAAGAACTGAGTCATATCCACAGGGATTATGAGAAAGTGCAATTCTATGCTAACTAACAGTATTTGAAATTGGGTTGAATGAAATTTTAGGAAATTTAAAATTAATGTTAAAATTTTTTTGATTAAACTTAAATAAATTTTTTAAAAACTACCCAATTCAATACGACCAAAATAACTATGAATATGACAAATTTGTGCAATAACTAGTTCAGAAAAGATTGCAACAATTTACCAATTAAAAGTTTTAACGGCAAAAGGGAATGACTTTCTCTTAGAGAATGATATTTTTTTGTCACCCTTAATATTGAATTAGCTATCCTCCACAAATGAAATATCCTAACCTTGTAGATGAATTTTAGAGTAATTAATCCCCTTTTCCCAAAGATGAATTAATCTATCCATTCTAGACATCATTTAGCAGTCCATTACTTAAGTTCTTCTTAGAGTTTCTTAAGTTCTAAACCTTCAATTTTCACCTCTTAAGTTTTTTGGGTCTCCCAACTCATAAGAAAATCATAGTCGAAATTTTCTTCCTTCTTCTAGCAAAAACTTTCTTTTTCCAAAGGCGAATTTATACTAAGATAATTTTCAATAATCCAATGGAAGAACAAATAAACCCAAGGAAAAATCAACAAATAAATTTTTAGTCATGAATTCTAGCAAAATTCAATATTAAAGCATCACTAAAGCATCAAATCCCTAAGAGAAATTAAAGTTTTAGTCACAAATCATCAAGCCAAGCAGTTTAAAAATATAAACACTAGACAAATTCATAAGGAATCAATTATAAATGAAGAACAAAGCTCTCCAAACTCCTTTGCGTGGTTGCTTCTTTGGCAGTGAATGGTGATGGAGGCTTATGTGAAAACAGCTGCGTTGGTGAATGCCCGGATGAATAATAATTGGAACTTGAAATGGGTGGCTTTGGTGAGTGGGTGGCTGGTGGAGTGATGGTTTGCGTGTATGTGGAAGATTGGAGGGCTTATTGGTGGAGGTTTGAAGCTGTTTTCTTGTGGTTGGTTGTTGGGGTTACGTGGAAATGGAGTGAAAAAACAGCCGCTATGTACATGGAACGCTGGTGTTTGTTTTTGCTGGGGAGTGAGAGCGGAACTGTGGAGAATGGATGAAGGTTTATGCATGAATGAGTGGAGAGTTTTAACTAAGTCGGGGCTGTTTTTTTTTTGTGTGGAGCTTGTGTGTGTGAAAATGGAGACTTGCGTTAAGACAACTTGTAGCTTGTGTTGTGGAAGATTATAGAGGAATTCAAGGCTTGTGTGTCAGGGTTGCTTTTTTTTATGTGGAGCTTGTGTGTGTGGAAATGGAGGCTTGCGTTAAGACAACTTGTAGCTTGTGTTGTGGAAGATTAGACAGGAATTCAAGGCTTGCGTGTACGGAGGCTGGTGAATGGAAGGTTGGAGAGGAATTATATGCGTGAATAATTTAGGCCGGAGCTTGGAAGTTGAATGATTTTTGTGAAATACAAAGTGGAGACTTGGTTGTCCGTGCGTGAGCTCGAGAGTGGACCTTCTTCTTTTTTTATGCCAACTGCGTTGTTGAATTATGAATGATGTGTTAGTGGAGTGAAAGGCTGGAGCTAGGTGGAGTTTTGCATGTGAGAAGAATGGAGTGAGACGTTGTGAAGGTATGAAGAGTGAAATGGAGTATGGGGCTAATGTGTGGGTTTGTGTGTGGAGTATGGGAGTTTGCATTGATGGAAGTGAAGGTTGTGCTGGTGGGGGCTGATGTGTGGTTCTTTGGTGGATGGGGTAGCTGCTACATGTACTAAAATAATTAAAGGCGTGGGGTTGGTGGAATGGATTTTTCAAGGTCAATTTCAACCGTGCATAAAAACTAAATGGTGACGATTTAAGAGCTAAAATTTTATCAATCTCTTCGTCTTTGAGTTAGCTTCAATATGAGACTTGAATCACGGGATTTCGCTATCTGAGTCAAAAGTTTTGATCAAAACATCATCAAAAGGTCATTCTAGTGATCCAAAATCTAACGCAAATTTCGGAAATTTATTTCTCTTGAATTCTAGCTCAGAAAAATTTGCAATTGATCCAAAAAAATCCGTCAATGAGTCAAGAATTTAAGTATGAAATTTCAGAATTTTTGGCTAATCCAATCTTGAGATAAAAATTTCACAATGACTAAAGGTCAAGTCTGTCAAAAATCCAAAAACAGTGCAATTCGAGTCTATTTGGTTCATTTATGCATTTTACGTAAACAAACCTTGAATAATGTTAAAACATGATAAATCAGCTATAGATGAACATAAAATGAATATAAATGACTCTAAATTAAGTCCCAAACAGATATGAAAATATGAGTATATCAAATAGCAGCATGTAGTAATGCAAGTGTAATTAACAATAGAAGAGAAGTACTAACAATATCAAGTTTCATCGTTTCTGAACTAATGGCAGAAAACTCAGCTATAGACAATAACAGCAAACTAAGAATGTGCTTTCAGAATTGGAAAGACATCCTTTCCTTTTGTAGTGTCACAGTGGAATATGTTAGTACTTCCTGAGATTCCAAAGTCGGCTTCCAAATGAATGTATTGGAAGCCAACTTTGGAATTTTGGTATTGGAATTATCTTTTGGTACAAAAATTTTCATGTAATGGCATATTGCTACATTTGCTGGATCAATGATAGTATTCCTTGTTTAAGTTTTTTGTTTTTTATTTAATACACGCGGCCATATTGTAATTAATTAATTAAACAAATTATCTTAGAGCTGGAATTTTTTATGAAAAATTTGATTTTAAAATAAGTTTAGTATTTATAACAATATTGAAGAATAAGTATAGAAGAACAAGAAAGTATATATGTAGTTTTGCATTCAAATATTTATTTATTTTAGCTTTCTAATTCTCTACAAGATAAATATCTTTTTCCTTTGCTCATAATAACTTCATCTTTTAATTTAAACAAAATGATGTTAAGTCGTTGACCATTCGCCCTTTGACTTCTATATCGCATATCATCGTTAGTTCTTTCCAACCCAATTTCCTTTATTACAATGATTTCTTGTAAGATGGATCAAATTTCTTACCCTGACCATCAGCACTTCCCTTTACAAACTAGTTTAGTGATTATGAGAATGATGTCACCTTGTAGCATTTCCTTGATGATTACATAAAAAACAAAAAGAAATTAAGATTAACTTAAAATAAAATATTTAAGTAAAAAGAAGTAGCTGGATAATTTTGCTGATGTCCACTTCCTTCTTTCGAATCATAAGATTGGAATATAGGAGTTTAGGAACCTGCCCATGACAGCCCAAACCCACGAAGTGGACATGCTTGATTCAAAGTTCAACACCGCAAAATTAGGAATCTCAACTTATGCTTCATACTCACAAATTAGGTTCGAAAACTTATGAAACCTACCCAAAACCAACTTATTCAGGGAACTTGGACCTAATAAAAACATTTATCAACCAGTTTCAGGGATCTGATAAAAAAAACATTCCGAGCTCAGAGAGCGAGTGAAGAATCAAGGAGAAGGTAAACTAAAACCAGTCTGTGCTTTTAGCGTAAATCCGATACATAGTGCAAAAGAGAACGTCTCTGCCCTGTGTCAAGGCTTAATCTACATGGTGGCATCATTTTCATTTTATGTTACAGCAAACTGAAATATTAAAAAAGAATAAATGAAGCATCGAGCTAAATCAAAGTCCAATAAACTGATTCTAAGCAATGAAACACATTAAAGCTATCAAAATGAGTTAATGTAAAAGGTACATTGACCAACTGCTATATACAAAACTTCGTTCCCAATTGATATCTTTATGTTAGCTCCAAGATAGACCTGAAACTTATAAGACTCTGCAAAACGATATTATCAGTTGAAAATCTGGACACGCAGCAAATTTTAGGCATCGTGCAGCAATATATTCCGAATTCCTCTTTACACAATTTCAAGCAAGCAATTTAAAAGTTTCCAACTTGAGTTTTATGATCTCAATACAAAGGGAAAGTCAAGCTATGTTTCCCATTTGACAGAATAGTCGGAAGAACAATTCACTGGATCCAGCAGCAATAAATAAATTACAAATTATAGTGGCTGCACTCACAATTGAGGGTCAATATGAGGGTCATTCTACCCATTAGCCTTCCTCTCCAAACTCTTTGGTGAATCTTTCCTGAACTTCCAAATCAGCTTTGCTCACAGTTGGCCTCTGTCTCGCTAGAACCTTATCGAAATCAGTTTTCGTAATTGGGGGTGGAAGGACCTGCAGAATCGAAACAACTTTTTCTAGAGACTGCAGCAACAGAACCATATAGAACCATACACCCATTCTTTTTCAGAAAGCAATAACTCTTTGTGTGGTATTGAAAATCACCTGAGCTGCAAGTCCCTGCACTGCAAGCTCCTGCATTGTTATTTGGACAGCACCTGCTTGCTTTGGTCCACAAGGCATCCACATGCCATTGGATGTCTTGACAAAAAACATGGCATCCTGAGTTTTACGGATTGGCTCAAAAAGGACATCCTTGACCTGTCAAGAACAGCAAGCAAAAATGGTGTCAATACTCCTATAATACAGAGGGATAAAATAAGAAATTGACAGCAATAACAAGTATCAGCAGGTGCTGTGCTTACACAAACTGAAATATCTGAACCTGAAAATCCCTCGGTCTTCCTGGCTAAGTGCTCAAAATCACTTTCAGTCAAGTTGTTTGGAGTATCTCCTAGATGAACCTGTACATGAGTTTCAGGCTTCAGTAAGATAACAAAAGAAAGACATGCTGCACATGATGATTATGAATAGTTCAAAAATGTTTGCACAAACTCAAGGAAAGCTCTAATACTTTGAACATATGTTGCCTAGCCTTCAGGTCAGGGAGGGGAATGTATATACGCTTGTCAAAACGTCGTCGAATGGCCTGTAATCTCCAGTGATTAGGAATAGTCAAACGCTTCAATTTTAAATCATACAAATAATCTCCTCATAATGCCCTCACCTGGTCTAGAGCATAAGGTGTATTTGTTGCTGCCAAAACAAGAACTTTCTGGTCATTGTGCCCTACACCCTAAACAGAAGGTAATAATACATTTCAATTTAAAATTTGCAACTTCAACTCCACAACCGTATTAATGATGGAAAACAAGAACAAAAGAACGAAAGCAAATATGAGGACTCTTGTTCCATTAGCGGCACCTCAAAAATATAAACTGCTTACAAGAGATTTCTCAGAAGCAGAATTGATGATAAGTTCACTGCCGTAGATATAAATGATATGAAGCAGTTCTAAACATTGGTTTACCATGATCCCTTTTATTTGATAGTAGAAGTGACCATGTATAAAACCATGGATACCGTTGTCACCAAATATACACTGCTATACTCCTAAAATAAGAGCATAGAAAAGCATCATGCCACAGGAGCATAGCATGGGACAAAAAAGCCACCTATTACGTAGCATTAACATAGTCAAACAAAAATCTTCAGACTCAAGAAACCCTTATCAATGAGAACCACATGATGATTGAAAAAGGCTTCTAGACATTACATTCTCATGCTCCATGACTGAAAATACATGTATCACTAGTTTGCAAAGGTGGAGTTAGTTTCAGATAACACAGAATGATGAACATTTCATATCAATTCTGATGAAGGCGTTTTCCTGATCAGAATGCAGAAGGCATTTATCTAGAGTACATCAAAGTTGCACAAGGTTATCACGGAAGAATCAGTATTAATATTAGTATGGGAAATTTACCCCACTAAGAATTCGAAAAATAAAACCATCAGTCTTCTATAAAGATTTTCATTTTTGCACACTAAGCTTTTAATATCTTCTGAAGTGAAATTGTTTGCTAACTATTACATTTTTACTGGATATATTCTTAAACCATCCCTGCAAGTCATGCCTAAATTTGTAGAATGAGTGCTCTACAACCTTATTATCCCAAAACTGGTCCAAGGCGCTCATGGATAAAAGAAAATAAGAGTTATGGCTTAAACTGGGGTGGAACCAAGGTCTCTGGTAGATAATATTTTTCATATAAAGATATTATATCAACAGTTATAAAGATTGTCATAGCCGTCAAACCACAATATTCCAATCAAGTTGAACAGTATTGGATCTAAGCTTAGTTCGCTAAAAAGTTAATGAAAGATGTGCTGAAGAATACATACATTATATGAATTAAAAGTAAAAGTAGCATTTACATAATTATAAACATAATATTTGGATCGATTGTGCAAGTTTCATAAGTATAGCTTTCATTCAGAATTTAAAAACAGATGAGATGATAAACTGAGCTTAGTTGAACATGAAAATAGGGTTTTGATAATAAGACCAAAATGTTTTGGACTGATTATGCAATTTTCATAACTAAGGCGTACATTCTACATTTAAAAACGAAAGAGTAAGGACAAAACATAAGCATGTGATAGGAAAAATAAAGAATATCTATGCAGCATTCTTAAAAAACCTGCCACCCAGAGTATTATTCTGAAATACAATCAACTAATATTCTTAAAAACAAAACTTTGAAACGTGTCACGAAGTTCAAACTTAATGAACTGTTACCCAGCTTTCCTCAAACTGGATCGACCAATTTGAGAAGGTCTCGCAACAACAATAAAACAATTCATTTTGGACAAGGAAAGGGTCAGAAAAGTCATTAAAATACGGTTCCAATCTCAGCCCCCTTCCAATGCAACTCAATTAGAGTCTGACAAGCTACAATGTTGTGTGAAACAGTAAAAAGTCATGCCTACGAGGAAGTGAAATAAATAGCGTAACTATAACAAGAAAGAAGAAAACGTTGTCTTATGAAAAAGTAATGTGCAATGGCACTGTGCTCCACCCCCTGCCAATTTAGAGAACACATATACCTGCATCTGTACAAGCAGCTCTGTCTTGATACGTCTTGAAGCTTCACTCTCATTGCCTTCTCCACGTTGACCGCATAAGGAATCTATTTCATCAATGAAAATGATGGAAGGTGCACTTTCACGGGCCATTTCGAAAAGGTTTGACACCAATTTCTCACTCTCACCCATCCACTTCGAAACAAGATCTGAAGAGGACACACTATGGCGAAAAGGGAAGGCAAGGGAGTTACAATTGTGAAAGGGCACACAATAAAAACATGCCAGTATAAATAGCTCCAAGGTATGATCTCCTTCTTTTCACACAGAACAGAACCACAAACAGATTAAAATATGTCGCAACGATTTATTGAACAAAGACAGTACAACTCAGATTTTCTAACGAGCAAATAAAAGGACTTACTTTATTACATAGAAGGGTTACCTGAAAAATGTAGATTCTGCTTCAGTTGCTACAGCCTTGGCCAAATAAGACTTCCCAGTTCCAGGTGGCCCATATAAGAGAAAAGCCCTCCACGGTCGCCTCTTGCCTAAGGGAAGTAAGTCGATCAAATATCAAGATTTCACAGCTGAGGTACACAAATGACGTTGAAAATTTGCAACAGACCTCTATGCTTTCACTCAAAACTCGTAGTTACCTTGTAAGAATGTTAACAACACACCAAAATCCTTCTTTATTAATAAAATAAACAAAACCCATTAACAAAAACTTCACCTGTAAAAAACTGGGGGAATTTAACAGGCAAAATAACAGCCTCTTGAAGAGCCTGTTTAGCGCTTTCCAAACCGGCAACATCATTCCACTTGACATCAGGTTTTTCCCTTATAATCGCAGAATTCAATCCAGATCTCAATTTCGCCTGCTCCGGATCTTCGCCGTCCTCCCCATCCTTGGGCTTCGTCTTGGGTCGCGTGGCGACCGCCGCGTCCCCGTTGTTGGAACCTGGACCGGGCCCACCCTCGTCAAGAACCGCCCTGATCTCCTCGGCGCGGCGGAGGTATTCGGTGAATTTCTGGGTAATTGCCTCTCGGATTTTGGGGTTCTTCTCGTACTTCAAGTGGGTTTTGAAGTACTCGAGCGCGTTCATGTATAACGGGAACGCCTTGGCGTAATTCCCAGCATTGTCCTCCGTCACAGCTTGTTTCACGTACTCTATTGCTTGCTCTTTGAAGTTGCTATACATATCTGTGTCTGTCTGTGTATCCCTATCGTAAACCCTAGCTAACAAAGCGATTGCATGAGAGATTGATTTTTGGGGAAACCCTAGAATCGATCACGAAGGTAGGATTCAATCTTGGACTTCCTCGCTTTCGTGTCTGGGTAGCGATTAGACGAAAATATCAAATCCGTTGTATTAAGCGTGTTTTCGGAAAAATGGGAAGCTTCTTTTTGTTATTAATTGTTTTTTTTTATCTTAATTTCTGCAAATTTTATTTTCACTTATTTACGAGTTAAGCAGGTTTTTTTTTAAGGCGTAAGTGAGTTGGTAAGAGGTTGTCTTGATTTAAATAAGATTGCTGGTTCGAACCTTTTCATGTATGTAGCTATTTAAATTTTAGAGTTAAAGCTTTGCCTTCCACAAAAAATCTATCCGACTCGAGCAGAGATTAGTCTAAGTGTAAATGATTTAAAAGAAACTTCTTATAATTAAGACCAGTCTAAAACACTTAGTAGGAAAAAAGAAATTTCTTTTTTCTTCATGCGTGACTTTTCCGAGGCTGCCGAGGAACTCTTTATGGTCCAAGCACCAAAAAACATTCTTTACCAAGTTAGGTTTGTTTTGAATTGGATTGTAATTCAACGTTACATTTAAATTAGTTAATTAAGATAATATTATTTTTATTTTAATTCAATTAAATTTTAAAATGTTGAATAATCGTTAAGAGAAGGCATGGTATGTATTCCTATTCAACATGTTAGGGTTCGGTTTAGAATCTACATGCTTGCCTGCGGATGGTGGCATTATGGTTTGGGGTGAATAAAGTCATCTTGAACAATATAGGTGTTTAGATTTTGGGCTTATTTGGTTGAGCTTTTGAAACATGAATAATCACTTTTTTTACTGTAATAGTTATTTTTAAGAAAAATAAATGTTTGATGAATAATAAAAAATATATTTTTAATAGATATAACTTTTTTGGTAACCAAATTATAGCTTTTTTGAGAAGTTCCAATTTATCCAAATTAGCACTTTTTAAATAAATTTTTTATATCAATTAATGAGTTTAGTTTTTTAGTCCCTTTTATCCTTATGTTTTACACATAATTTTTACAATACTTTACAAACTCATTTTTACGTTTATTTTGAGATTTATATAATATTATTTGATTTTTTATATATTTTAATATTTATTTTTTATATTAATTTTACTTATGTTATAATCTATATAAAAGATTTGATTTGATATATTTTCAATTATGTTTCATATGGTTTAAAATTATATAATAATTAATATATTTTACTTTACATATTGTTTAATATACTTTAAATAATATTTATATGCATAAATAATTTTTAATACAAAATAAAATATAGTTAAAATTAATAAAAGTGCTTTTATTTTTATGTTGTCAAACAGTCTATTATATGAAGCTCTTTTAAAAAACTAATTTTTTAATTGACAGTCAAATAGTCAACTGGCTTCTTAAAAAATCTCTTCTAAAAAAAGCTCTACTAACAAAAGTTCTACTGATATAAGTTTATCCAAACAAGCACTTAAATTTTTTTTCAATCTAGGTGTTACGAGTTAAAATTTAAAAACAGTTTCTCAAGTAGTTAAGAGTAAGGTTGTATAATGTTGAACCTTTTTAGATTATATGTATAAGTAGAATTTAACTGGATTGTTATTGTTGTTAAATTTGAGTCAAAATAATAATAATTTTGACTCGAATTTAAACTGACAGTTGCATTAATCTGAAATTTTAAAAAAATTTAAGCCTAGTTTATTATTAAATATAATAATTACTTTTAATATGTATTAGATAATTATTTAACAACAAATAATTTAATAAAACCATCTCCCTTTTTCAATTATAGACAACTTGTAGTTATTATTAAAAAAGATAACTTAATTCAAACTTGATTAATTTAGAATTAATTAACTAAATTTGGTTTGAATTTCATTTTGATAAAGTAAAAAATTAATTTATTTTTTTACTTTATGAAATTATAATTATTTATAATTTAAAATCTTTTTATCTTATTTTTAATTATTCGATTAAATTGCTTATAATCATATAGCAAATCTGACATCTAATAACATGTTAATAACTCAAATATTAAGAATATCAAAATAATTTGACTTAACTTTTTTATGAATTTTTATAATGTATAATTTAGTCATTCCACCAATCCAATATTCTAATTGAAATTAATATTTGAAAATAAGATGCTCAAATCTCAATTTACTTTACTTAAATTATTACTAATGAAAAACAATACAACATTCTTCGTAATTAATTTAGAATGACAAGTTTATTATTGAATTACACAAATATTTCTATACAATTCATACTATATTTTCGATTGAGTTATTCTAAATATAATACCTCATTAATTGCATCATACATATTAATTCTCATATGAAATACTTCTATAATTCAATTACGATGATTAATTATACAAATATCATAATGAGTATATCTATAAACACAAATAATGATTCATTCAGGATTTTTATAAGTGGGATAGTCATTAAACTTATTCTTTAATAAGCTTTCACACATTTATTTAACTATTTTTATACTTTAATTTATAATATTAATTGTTTTCTTTATAATTAATAAACGTAATATATATTGGTCTTACTATTATATCAATATTTCATCATGGTAAAATTATAAATAAGAATTAAATATTATTTTAATCTCATAACTATAATTTTATTATAATTTCAATTATGCAATATTTATTTTTCATATTTTATAATATAACAATAAATATAAAAATTATCTTTATTAAATAAATTAATAATATCATACATTAATTACAACGAACCAATTAATTGCAAGAATATAACTTACAAATAACTTAATATCCAGAAAGAACATAATATAATTGATTAATAATAATTATTGAAGAAAGAATGCGTCTATAATTGCCTTTCTAAGGAGTTCGAAGACGTTAATCCGAAAGCTCAAATTCGTAACATTTGATACCACAAGTTATTTGTGAAATCCACTTCAACTACGCATTAGCTGATGTTTTTCCACCTCTTTCCCTTCTTTATCTCTTTCATCCAGTCGCTCGGTAGATTTGTAAGCTCCCTTTTGCTTTGCTTGTTTATGTATTTTATAGTCAATTAATCCCAGTATCTGTCAAAGTTATGATCGGAGATGGAAAAGCTATGGAGAATAGAGAAGAGACGACATATTTTGGGAGCCAGATAAAAG
>JAOTIZ010000202.1:3529049-3541132 GCA_027123425.1 Erythroxylum panamense | reverse complement strand
TATTGATGACACTATGCAAAAAGAAAAAGAAAGTAACCAAGTTTATCTACAATCATGCATGGGTACTACATTTGATAAAAAAAGATCTCACCAATAGCATGAATTTGTGTTGTCATGCTATTACAAGATTTGCGATTAATTTATTATCACTTCAATGTTTTTTCCTGACGAAGAAGGAGTTGAGGCGAATTTTTATAAATAATAAGTACGGCGCATTTCAATATGCCAGGTCTAATGTCGAAGTGAAGGTTTCTAAAATTATAATTGAAGATCATAGATTTTGGTCCTAATGTCAAGTTGTAATTCAAGTTTTTAAGTATTTAGTGAGAGTTTTTTTGTCTGAATGTAGTGATGAAAAGACAACAATGAGTTATTTTTATAATGTCATAGAAAGGGCGAAAGAAGCAATTAAGATAAAGCTAAAAAAATAGACCTTCTTTGTATATAACTTATCTAGTAGTCATTAATGAAAGATGAGAAATACAACTTTACTCTCTATTATTTGTAGTTATGGTATTTTTAAATCCTAATGTCCATTTCAGACCAACATTTACAAAGAATTTGAAGTTGATTGATGATTACTATTAATTATTACAATAATTGTTGTTAAAAGGATAATGCAAAATCTCCTAAACTCACAAATGAAGGTTTATAAGGATGCTTCTGATAATTTTAGCATGCCTATTGCTATTCATCAAAGAGACAAGATTAATCCAGATATATGTTTTTTCACTTTTGTTACATATTGAAAATTAATCATCACTTTATTTTATTTATAATATTACTTTTGTTGTTTTACAGTTGCTTTGTGGGACTAATTCAAAAGTGATGTTCCAGAATTACACATAGTTACAATTCGAATTATAAGTCAATGTGCGAGTGTAACGGAATATGAAGGAAACTAAAAAACATGTGAATTCATATATTCAAAGAAAAATGAATAAATTAGAACATAAAAGATTGAACAACTTATTTTTTGTTTGACACTATTTAAAACTTAAAAAAAAATCATTATTAAGCTGAATATGATTTATTGAAATTTCTTAATAATTAAATTTATTTGTTTACTAAGATTCTTAATAAAACAAGTAGTTATGTATATCTAGTTTTCTTTGACTATATCAATCTTTTGACACATTAGATTTATGAGGAACTGAGTTTGATAAATGAAGGTGACTTGTTAGATAATCTTGGATAAGAAAGTATTTTCATGTTATTTGGTGTAATGAATTTAAATGATAGTGATAATAAGACTTCTTTCAATAGTGAAGATTTGGTATTAAATAAAGATTAAGATCAATGCAATTTGAGTAAATATTTGATTTAATAAAGTTTTAGGGTTTTTTAATCTCTTCTCTTCTTTTAATTTTACTTGTATCTTATGCACATGTTAAATTTCATATATATAATATGAATATAATTGTAAATATTTTTTATTTTAGGTTTTACTTTTAGTTGGTTAACTTTTGTTGTAATACCTAAAGAATCATAAAAATTTATTATTATTTTTATTTGACATTTTGATGTAATTATTATTTATTATATGATGAAATTGCAACATATTAAATTTTCGTAGTATCTTTAATTTTATATTTATATAAAATTAAATGATTTTTTTATATTAGTCATTTAAGTATGGTTATTCTTTATATATGAAATATGTAAAAAATAATATTAGTAGAAATAAATAGATTATTGTTATTTCAAATATTTATTGTTATACTTTTTAAAAATTTGGTTGATGTAAAGTTATAAATTATACACTACACTTGTATAATTTAAAAAATATAGAAATTATTTTTATAATAATGGACTAATAACTAAATCCGACGCAGATACTACTCATAACTTTGCTCACATCGCACGATTAACCAAAATATGATTTTGGATCTCTTTACATAGACCTAGTTAGAGCCCAGGCTACGGAGATTGAAGTTGATCAAGCCTAGCTATCTTCTCCTTGCATATTATTCCGCGGACCCATGTCCATCATCACGTATCTTTGTTCACAAATGCATACGTGGCAAATATTTATACAAAAAGCGTCTATTTCGTTATATTTGGTGGAGGCTTATTATTCATAATATAATGAAATTGAATAAGATAGATAGGGAAGATGTTATATTACATCTTATTTTATCCTAAATAGTAAAAATAAAAATTTTTAATTTAAAAAATTTAAGGTAGAATATAAAATGATAAACAACTTTACACTATATTATATTATAAACTCTTTATCTAAGCAATATTTCATTATATTACATTATAAACCATTCTATTTATCCCAAACAATAATTTTCTAATATAATACTTATTTACCTTTTATTTCATTATAAACTATTTTATTTTATTATATTCTATTTCGTTACATTTCATTCAAAATCTTACACGTAACTAAACATATGTTAGTCTTAGGAGGAGGTCCAAGTATTTAAAGGGAGTTCTTTAATAATCTTTAGATACTTAAATAAGAGCTTAAGTTTTTAAATGATCACACAAAATTAGAATATATTATTTAATTTATAATATATTCTTAATTTATGAAACAAATTATTAAAATTATTGATTTTATATACACATTAAATCTTTTAACGATTGTATATTAATATTTTTATATAAAGAAAGTGTCGAAAACTTAAAATTAATTCTATAAAAAAGTCTTATCCTTTAAAAAATATATATTTTTAATACTATATTTTCAATTACTTTTGTCTATATTCTTAACAAAACCTTTTTATTTTTGATAATTTTTAATATAATGATAATTTTAAAAATATATACTGAATAAGTTATACAATTCTAAATTATTAACTCGTTAAACAATTCAAGTAATATTAACACATTCACTGTATGACCAAATTCCATTTTGGAACCCTAACTTCTGTACATCCCCATCATCAACTGGATCGCACTTAAGATAAGAATATTTATATAATGGGTCTCTTTCTATTTTATAACATTATGCAACTTGTGCTAATCTCACCTCCCCTGTAAGGCTAAGTCCCTAGTGGCTATATAAACACATATAAATCAAATGACGCCATCCATTACATAAACATATAAAAAGAGTAGAACAAAACGTTTCTTTTTTTTAATCACAATTTTCATTTTAAATACAAGATTTAACAAATTAACAAACGCTCTAACTAAAATTTCGCAGCTGGGGTCTTTTGCGAAATAGCCTTGGCCATTGGTGTGGAGGCTTTATTTATCATATTGGTAGGGGCACGTTCTTGGAGGCCGAGTTGTGGGGGGTCCTTACTGGGCTCCGCCTGGCGTGGGATGAAGGCTATCGGCACGTGGTTGTAGAGGTGGACTCGCCGGAGGTAATCAACATTCTCTCTACTTCCACTACCAATTTGACTGACTTTGTTCCTTTGTTGACAGGTCTTCGCGAGTTGCTCCGGAGGCAATGGACGGTCCGTTTCCAGCATATCCACCACGAGAGTAATCGGTGCGTCGACCTGCTAGCCTCTACAGCGGCTGTTTCTCGCCTAGGGCTTTAGTCCTTACTCCTTACAGGATCCGTCTCAGTGCCTTCGCTACGCTTTACTGCAGGATGCGGCTGGAGTGACTCATCCCCGCGGCTTATGCGTAGTCAGATCCGACATTGTGCCACTATTTTAGTTTTTTACTGTACTAGTTTCTCTTGTAAAAAAATAAATTTCGCAGTTTGTCATTTTAAAATATATAGAGTAAATTTAAGTTTCAGTCAAGTGAAATATATAAATAAAATCCAATTATTGGGGAACAAAGACAAACAAAGCCATTATTTTTTATTTTTTTATTGGCTAACTTTATGTTTTTTTAAAAACATATTTCATTATTTTAATAGATATGGTCTTATGCGCCAGGGTAGATTTCTTTAACTGGTAAGTGACAAGATGAATTTAAGAACCTAACCGGAAGTCTATGGCCAACCTAAACGAAGATAGGTGTACCTTCATTCAATATGTGTCATTTTTATTGAAAGATACACTTTATCAACCCAACAAAAAAAACTAAATAATTAACATAAGTTATGAGTTTGTAAAAAAAATGTTTTTATTTGAAATTTATTATCTTAATTTCAACTAAATATCATAAATTACAAATTATTTAATTATTCAATCTCATTTTATTAATAGAGATAAATCAAAATATTTATTATAGCCAAACCAATAAAACATGAGTTTTAAAGTTTAAAAAGTTCAGACCTTTTTAAAAAGTTCAGACCTTTTTAAAATCAGTTAAATATTAAATAAAATTTAAAATTTTAAAACTATTGAAGAATTTAAAATTTAATTAAAAAATTATTTAATAAATTTTAATTAGTTTATTTTAGTTTGTAAGAACTTATTAATTTTTTAAAACTGACATTAATTAACAAACTTATTAGTTTTTAATAATAAGAGTTATTGAAGTTAACCAAACCAGAAACTTAAAAACTAAACCGAAAAATTAGACAATTCAAAATTTTTACAATTAAACGGATTAAATCGGTTAAGTTTTTTAATCGGCGAAAAAGAGACAACTTTTATTTTACAACACTAATTACTAAAAACCAACTAGAAAATAACAAAATTACTAAAAGTTGAAACTCTGCGTCTGGTTGCTGTCTCTGGTATCTAGAGATGAAACAGAACAGGATGAAACTGAATAGAAATTGGAGACAGGGACAACGTATCCCTGTCTTACCTTTTTAAGAGGGACAATAAATCTTGTCCCTGTCTACCGGAGACAATAGACAAAAATTCAGAAACAGCAACCAAACTTTCACGAGGGCAAAATTTTTTGATCCTGTCTACTGTCCCACTCACAGATCCAGTAACCAAACACACGGAGAGAACAACCTCAGAACGTAACAAAGTTACCTCAGAAAACACCTCCTCTTCTCTGAGGCTATTTGAAGTCAATGGTTTTGTAAAGCATCATAAAGTCTGGTTTTTTAATGCCAACGATCGAGAGAGCATAAATGTCTTCCTAATTATTGATGATATACAATTTACTTAATTTTATTAATAACAACTTTAACCAAATTGATAATTTATAATTATTCAGATATATTTCTGTCTAGATATCGCACTTCTCCAACCAATGACTGATGCAGATTATATTCGCAGCATCAAGCCATCAATTCATGATGAGATGATCACCAGATCCAGAAGAAGAAGTTTCACCACAACTCTCTCAACCTCCATGAAAATAAAAAATACCAATCAATCAACCATTAGATTTGTAAACCCTCTATTCACCGTTTAAAATGCCCTTTGCTCTACTCACCACCACTCCATTCTTTCCCTTTCTTCTATCAGAACCACACCCTTCTCTCCACAGATCTTGCGTTTTTCTTTCCTCTCAGTCGCAAGTTGCCTCTGTCTTACTTCTGAATTGTCACTCTTTTCCAAGTCATGAAACTCCCATTCCTCCCCCAAGCACCTTCCTCTACTTCCACTCTCATTTGCAATTCCTATTTCACTTTCTTGTAGCATCATCTGCAGTTTCCGTTCCTTGACTAAACGCCTCTGGAATCATTGGAGATGTTTAGGATTCATGTCTTGTAGTGATTTTCCTTTCTGGGTTTTTCTTGACTCGGTTCAAATTTGTTCAATGTCACAATGGATCTGATTCAGACAACCTTATAATCTATGAATATTGATGTATGTTGGGCACATTTACCGTTTTTCTATGTCCTTCAAATGAAAAGGTCAGTCCGTCCAGTGTTTAGCATTCTTGTGCTCCTTGTATTCGTTGCGACCCTCTACGGTAGGGTTCTAATCCACCGAGGAGGTGTTGTGTTTCATTCCATTGAGCTCGAAAAGCATGTAAAAACCCAATCTTTACCTCGGGTTTTCAACTCCACACTGCTCAAATACGCAGCCATTGACATAGGAGAGGCTCGGGCGAAGAAAGACATAGAGCAGCTCTTAGAGGGCAACTTTGACAGTCAAGGAAGGTACAGAACATTCGCTACCTGGCGGAGGTTCAATAACCATGACGTTAAAGCAAACTCTCACAGGGGTTTTCCTGTGTTGCTCAAGTCTCCCGAGTTTTACCGGTATTGGTTGGAGTTCAGAAGGTTATTGCACGATTGGGCCCGAAAGAAGAGGTTTCAAGACGATATACTGGACGAATTGGTAGGGACTGTAAGGAATCCCATTGATAGGCACAACGGGCTGGTGGGTTCTAGTAGGAAGTATGGTACTTGTGCTGTGATTGGGAATAGTGGGATTTTGTTGCAGAATCAATATGGGAAGGCGATTGATGGGCATGAGGTGGTAATTCGTTTGAACAATGCGAGGACGGAGAGGTTTGAGCAAAATGTTGGGTCAAAAACTCACATTTCGTTTGTGAACAGCAATATATTGCATCTTTGTGCTAGGAGGAAAGGGTGCTTTTGCCACCCATATGGGGAGAATGTCCCCATTGTTATGTACATCTGTCAACCAGTGCATTTCATGGATTATAGTATGTGCAATTCGTCGCACAAAGCACCTTTGATTGTCACTGATCCGCGGTTTGATGTGATGTGTACGAGGATTGTGAAGTACTACTCATTGAAAAGGTTTGTGGAGCAAACAGGGAAGTCTTTCGATGAATGGATCCCCTCACATGATGGTTCTTTGTTCCATTACTCTTCTGGTCTGCAAGCTGTAATGTTGGCAGTAGGAATTTGTGAGAAAGTGAGCATTTTTGGGTTTGGCAAGTCTGCTTCAGCTAAGCATCACTATCATACTAATCAGAAGGCCGAGCTCAAGTTACATGATTATGAGGCAGAATATGATTTTTATCATGATTTGGTCCACAGTCCACAGGTAATACCATTCATTTCGGGCAAGTTCAAGTTTCCTCCTGTTGTGTTTTATGAATGAGCTTGTGACTAATTGGACGTCTTGGTTTCTGCAGAGTTCAGTCAAAATGTTTTTCAAAATTTAAACCTTTTGTATTTGGTTGTATTTGTAATCACTCCCACGAAACACTCAAATAGGAGAACAAGTTGCTAGAGATTCCTGTTTCATTTTCCGACCCTGCACTATCTAAAGATGGTTTGGGGACAACTTAAAATGCAAGGTTTGAATTCATGAGCGTGATTCAAAAGCTCTGTGATTGTTGTTGTATTTGGTTTGCTCTAAACTCTGCGGAGGTTAGATCATAGATGTATTGATTTACTGTGCTTGATAAATCTTTATTTGCTTTCCTCCACAACGGACCTGTTATTTAAGTCATTCATCGTCATGAATGACATTGGCTTCAGACAATCAAATGGATTGTACAAATTCGAATCTTCATTCTATCAGGACATGTGAGGTAATACTTTTTGGCAAAATCTAGATGTAGATATTCACTTGGAACGTTTCAGCTAAAACTCTAGGCATATTTCTAGTTTAAAGTGTGCCCTTTTTAGTTGCATCAAATGCAAGTCAAATCAAGGGAGAATCAGTATCTTGCTCTGCGCACATCTAGTTTTATATCGCTCATTTTCGTGTTGAACTTCACTATTCATGTTTTACCTTCACGGTCGAATAGCTGATGCGACTTGAGTCGTTTGTTTGGTGTCTTTAGTTGGGTTAGTAGTGGTCAAATGGACACGGTTTAACGTTAATCCTCATTGAAGTGTGGAACTTGGTCAGTTAGCAGACGATGAGATTTGATACTGTGAATGATTCTCCATCTTCTTGTTGCCACAAGGTTCTAAGCACCAAAAATGTTGTCAGTTTGTGCTCAGTTCCTGGATTTCTGGTTCATCTCTTACCATTTTGGTGTCATATACTTTTGGATGATAGATGAACAGTAGAACAAAAATGTTGATCAAGACAGAAAACTTGATCTTAAACTTTATCATAACTTAGTACACCATGAAGGTTAGTTATGATTACAAATCTAACAAAATGCATCAACATCCTGTCCTCAGACAGCTTGTCCCACCATCTTCATGCTAAAAGAGTATCAAAAGATAGGAAAAGAAAAAGAACAGCTACCATTCTTAGCTCTGTGTCAGGCTCCACTGCGTATGTGAGTGCATTTTTCTCTTTACAGTTATGCTCGGACTCCCACCAGGAACCACTTTATGCTGGCCTGCCATATCCAGTTTGGTAAAACTGATTGGCTCCCATCTCTTGGAATAAACGTTGTACTTGGTTTTATAGTTAATAAAAACTTTCGTGATGAGTTACTATTAATATTATAAATAATAAAATATACTATTTAATAATTATATCAACATTTGATGATAGCCATGTATCCTTATTGTTTTCAATTATGTTTAGCATATCTCTCTCCAGGACTCGTGACCTCCTTGACTTAATGCCAATCAGTTGGGTCTCCAAACTGAGCGTAATGTTAGAAAAGACAATAAATCTCAGTAATAGGAGGTTATGTTTTGTACCATATAACCAGGAACAAGAAGAGAGCAGACAGCAGGCAAGAACAACCCTTTATTAAAATGCCTTAAATAAGTTTTGAGCCTCGAGTACCTGAGACAGAGATCAGATTGCTACGGAAAAATGAGTTGAGAGAAAGAAAGATGGATTTCGGTGCTCTAGAAAATTATAATCATTTTGATTTTAATTAAAAAGGTTACTGTCACTTTTCTGAATACTAAAACTAAAATCAAAACCATTTTAGTTTTTTAATTAAAAAATTACAAACAAGTAAAATTTAACGAGCTTTAAATAATTCAAACAGACTCAAATTGTGTAAGTCAAATTTGATTGGGAATAATCCATTTTGTGAATGCTAATTAATCAATCGAATTTATCATCTGTTTTTGAACCGATAAATTAGTCAAATAATTTGTTTAGAGCATCTAATATACAAATTATTACATACACCTAATGATTACGCACTCAAAAATAACAATTGCGATTTCTACAGGGATGATATTGGATCGGGCTGGCCTCTACTTGCTCCTGGCTTGACCATTCATTGGTTGGGCGGTCAGTGACCTGGCTCGACCTCCAACCCAATGGACCGTTTTGTACCTTCTCATCGGGTCACAGATCGGGCCGAATTTGGACAGCCCCGACCTGGACTCAACTCTGGCTCGGTCAGGCCAAACAATCTCAATCCGTGGTCCGGTCAACTTGGGCTAGGTTGAGCTTGAGAAGAAGTTAGGAGGTTTACAGAGGAGAGAATTGTTTAGAATAAGAGGTTGTATTTCATTTGAATGATTTAGTTTAAGTGCAAAGATGTATTTATAGATACAAAAATGACTCTTCACATCTAAGCACATGAACCCATTAATGAACTCAAATAAATAAACTACACGTGGACCAATATTTAATTATGTAACTAATACATAAACATAATTAAACTCCAAACAATAAACTTAAAAATTCATGTATCTATACTAATATCCGCAACTTGATCATTAGTCCTCACCAGGGACGTAGCCATATGGGGCCCAGTGGTGCACTGGACCCTCCAAGATTTTAAAAAATATTATATATATTTATATATATGTACATAAGGATGAAGTTATTTGGAGACCAGTGGTACATTGCTCCCCCCCCCCTCCCACAAGATTTAAAAAAATTAAATATTTGGGTCCTCCCATCTTAAATTTCTGGCTCCGTCACTAGTGCTCACATGCTTGAGCTGCACTTCATTCTTTTGCTTGTAGCCTTTAACAACGAGTCTTATTTTATATTTCTCTACATCTTCATTGACATTTTTTTTAATCTTGTAGATCGATTTTACTCCAATAGCTTCATGACCTTTAGGAAGAATTGATAATTCTCATGTATTGTTTTTCTCTATTGCCTTGATCTCCTCCTTCATGGCTTTTCTTCATCTTTTATCCTTCAAGGCCTTCCTAAAATTTAAAGGTTCACTATCTACAAGAAGACAAAAGAAATTGCTCACATCAACATCATTGATTTCTTCTGTTTGTTCATAAATATCATAAATATTCCTTATTTTTCGTGCTCCATCACTTAAACTTTCTCCATGCGTGGACGAACAAGTATGAGAAGTAAATGGAGAAGCAGGTGGAGACGTCTCTTGAATATTTGTTGTGATTTCTTGCTTTTCATCTTCAAAGTAAGCGAAAAAAAATCATGAGTGCTTTCTTTTTGTGTTTCTCAATCCTATATTACTTCTTCGTCAAATTTGATATCTCTACTCACAATAATCCTTCCATTGCTTAGATTGTACAATCGGTAGCTTTTGAAATTTTGATCATAGCTAATGAATACAAGTTTAACACTTCGATCATCGAGCTTGGATTTTTCTTGTTGCGGCACATGAGCATATGCTATGCTTTTCTTAGATTAGCAACATTAGGCTTTATTCCGTTCCACGCTTGTTGCGGAGTTTGATCTTTAACACTTCTCGTTGGAAACCGATTTGACAAATAAACTGCATAAGACACAGCTTCGGCCCAAAATTCTTTAGGCATATTTTTGGCCTTCAACATACATCGATCCATGTTAAGAATTGTTCTATTCTTCCTTTCGACTACTCCATTTCGTTGGGGCGATCTTGGGACTGTTAACGGACAACAGATTCCATGTATTTCATAGAAATCAAGAAACTTCTTGCATGTAACGCTTCCTTTGGAAAACTCCTTCTTGAATGCAGGCTAAGTAAACATGCTTCACATAAATGATGTGGGTGGTCGACGAAGGGTATTCCTTTCACCATATATTTATTTCCTAATGCACTGAGTGCATCAAAATTCAAGAGTCCAAATCTCATATGCCAATGCCATGCTTCATCTTTCACATCTACCTTTAAACATGTTGCTTCGATTGTCTTGATATTCAACATAAACATTCTATTTTTTGACATAAACACCTTAGCAATCAATTGAGCATGTTGATCTCTAAGCCCAAGACAACAATCTTTCATGTGGATTTCACATCATTTTTCAAGAAATTGCCCCAAAATTAAAATATTACTTTTCAATTTAGGCACACAATACACATCATTAATAAGTCTAGGACTTCAATCTCTTGAAGAAATTAGAATGATATCTTTTTCACAAATTTGAATCTTTGATGAATCTCCAAAAGAAATGTTGTCTTCTACCTTTTCATCAAGTTCCATAAATTTGCCTTTATCTCCACACATGTGATTGCTTGCTCCATTATCTAAGAACCATGTACTTTCATCCTTAATTGTATTATTTTTGAGTGCTAGGAATAAAGTGGGCTCTTTGTCTCTTTGCTTGTTATCAATAATTTTGACTTGCTCCTCATCTTGATTAGGTGTTGCATAACATTCCTAAGAAAAATGTCTAAATTTATGACAATTGTAGCATTCAACATTAGACTTATCATACTTCCTCTCATTTTATCTAAAATTGTAACCTCCTCTTTCTCCTCCTCTTGATTTTCCTTGGCCTTTGTATGATTGATTGTTTCCATCATTGTTGGCATTACTATAATCTCCTTTACTTCTTCCTCCATAACTTCGTCCTCGACCTCGACCATGACCACGACCACGACCACGATCACGATCATATCCTCGTCCACGTCCTTGTCCTCGTCTTCTTCCTCTTTTGATTGCTTTCTCCATCATCAATATCAACAATATTGACTTGCTCCTCAACTTGATTAGGTGTAGCATAACATTCCTAAGAAAAATGCCCAAATTTATGACAATTGTAGCATTCAACATTAGACTTATCATACCTCCTCATATTTTTTGTAAAATTGTAACCTCCTCTTCCTCTTCCTCTTGATTTTCCTTAGCCTTTGTATGATTGATTGTTTCCATCATTGCTGGCATTGCTATAATCTCCTTTACTTCTTCCTCCATAACTTCGTCCTCGACCTCGACCACGACCACGACCATATCCTTGACCACGTCCTCGTCCTCGTCTTCTTCCTCTTTGATTGCTTTCTCCATCATTAATTTCAACAATATTGACTTGCTCCTTAACTTGATTAGGTGTAGCATAATATTCCTAAAAAACTGTCCAAATTTATGAAAATTGTAGCATTCAACATTAGACTTATCACACCTCATCTCATTTTGTCTAAGATTGTAAGCTCCTCTTCCTCTTCCTCTTGATTTTCCTTAGCCTTTGTATGATTGATTGTTTCCATCATTGTTGGCATTACTATAATCTCCTTTACTTCTTCCTCCATAACTTCGTC
>JAOTIZ010000202.1:3506675-3518665 GCA_027123425.1 Erythroxylum panamense | reverse complement strand
AATGTATGTTGTCTTTGTACTAGACATTATGATTTTTATTATTCCAATTTTATGGTTTTTAATACATATAAATCAAAATTTTGACTTATTATTATTAAAGTAATTTTGATTTGGAGCGTTCATAAAAATCTGCTCTTTATGTTTTTTATTTAGAAGTTATATTTTTATGTGTTATACAACCCGATAGATATCCAAAAACTCGAATAACCCAATAGATTTGGATATGGATAGTAAATCGTAAAAACCGATGGATAAGGATATGAATATAGGTTGAGTCATAAAAAATAGATATGGATATGGGTAGAGTAAAACCCGAACCTTACCTTACCCATTGTCATCCCTAATTATTGCGTATTATAAAGAGACTGTTTTGGTAAATTAAATTTATGATCTTACGATAAAAAATAATTTATCAATATGGAAAGCTTTTATTTTATTTAAATTTTTTAATAAAGTTGATTTTATAGTTAATTTTATAAAATCAAATTTAATAATTAATTTTAAACCAAATCAAATGATAAAGATCAATTCAACTTAATTTCAAATCATGTCTTTACTATTTATTGTTTGAAATTTGAAGAATTAAGTATACGGAAGGTTGGTCGCATGAACTCAGATAAAAACCCTTAACTCGTAGATTGAAACTAACACTTTGTTTCTATATTGCATTGGGTAATCATAATGTCATTATCTTGACTTTAACAATTTTCACTTCTTTTTTTTTTTTTTGAGTGGATACATACTTTACTTACAAACTATACGTGAAGGAGAACACTGTCCAATCATCCCTTTTTATTTTGACATCAGCATGATACACATTTTTTTTTAGGTTGGGTCATACCTTAGACTTTTGGGCAAGATGCACCGTTGTTATTTAATAAACAGGCTTGGATTTTTGTGGTAATGGGCCTTACCCAATTTCATATTTTGTGCTCCTCAAGCCCTTGTCGGATTGTTTGTGCCTAATTGTTGAATATCGATTTAAGGCTAAAAACGTATTTTAAACTTCAATATTTACAATAAAATATAGAATAGATTAATATTTTGAAGTATTTAAATTGAACTTCAACGTTTTCAAAATATTCAAAACTGACCTTAAGTGGATAAAATATTTAATGAAGTTAACTCTATGTCATTTAAACATGGCATTAATATAACATGATATATATTTTTTATTTTTAAATAAAAATAGCTCAAATATTACGTAACAAGTAAAACTCATTGTTTAAAATATATAAATATGAAACTCATAATTATATGACAAGCAAAACTTACTATTTGAAACGTATTAAAAAAGTAGTTCTTGATGTCATATGACAATAAGACTGACTTTTTAATTAATTTTAAAAAATAATTATGTGTTGGTAAGTTTTACTTTCTATTTAAAAATAAAAAAATAATGTTATGTTAGTATTTACATATTATTTAACTGAAAGGGAGTTAATAAAACTGTTAAGTTATACACTATTGTAAATGTTGAAGTTAAAAATCCGCTTTAAGGTGTTGATTTGATTGGGATTGACTTTGAGCACCGAAATTGAATGCTTTGATTACCTGAGGAGGTTTTGATTCGATGGAGATGAAGAAGAATAGGTATAGTATATTAATCCCAACCTATAACGAATGGTGGTCTGATATAGCCCTTATCGTCTACCTCATCTCTGAGCATCCAATCATCCATGGTAGCCCCTCCTCAGCTCTTCTGATCTGGCATAGACTCATTTACGAATATTCAGCTGAATGTAGTAGTTCCTGTGCAGAGATGATGATTATGAATTTTTTCCTTTTGGTGGACGATGGAAGTCCTGATCCTGACATGCCCCACTCACGGATATTTAGATTTTGCTCCAACAATTCATATGTACATGTTTGTGAATTGTGACTGTGCTGTTTAGATCTTATTGATGGCAAATCTCATGTGTTGTTTCTGAACAGGAATATTGAAAGAAGGAAAACGATAATCAGAGCTTTCTCTGGCGTTTTTTGAGCTCTTCTGAATTAATTTTTATTGGGATTTTTAATCCCAGTAGGATGGTTTGATTATTTGTCTATTCTCTATGGTTCATGTACTGCAGCCAAAGTACTTATCAAGTTTAATCAAGAAACTGTGCTTGCTTATGCTTAAGCTTGGTCTAGTAGACACCTTCTGATGCCTAACTGTAATGAAATGTTACGTCGTGTTTCTTTATGAAATAGTACGAGACTGGTGCGAGCATAGTATTGGAACGAGTCCAGATCCTCTGTCCAATTTTATGGTGTCTTATTGTATCCAGTGAATTTTAACTATTTATTTATGTGGGTCTCGTGTTGGTCCCGCATAAATAAATGCGGGTCCTATAGAAATAAATTGCTGAGATTCACTAGACACAATAAAGACACCATAAAATTGGACAGAAAATCATTCATCTATTAGAACTCGTTATGTTAAAAGGTTTGGAGTACAATACAATTTGTTTGTACTTGGAGATTGTATAAGAAGTCGGTGCTTGAAGATATCATAACTTCAGTTGTTGACATATGTATTTTAAGAGGCCTAGAGGTATTTAGGAACTCGTACAATATTTTCAAATAAAATCTGAACCCTTACCTTTGTAAGGGATGGTCCAAGTGGTAGAATTTGACCCTAATATGTTTACTATGTTTAAGCTAATTCAATGTTCTTAGGTTCGAGTATAGATTATAAAAAGGAATAGTTATATTGACAAATATCAAGTAAAGAATTTGTCACCTCAAAAGCTGTTCCTCTGTTAGTTCCCGTGTGCACAAAGTCCTACATCGGCTACCATATGGATGGCAAAATTTTTTATGTAAAATGACATCTGTTTTTTTCAGAAGGTAACATATATATTAATTAAAAGGATATTTTTAATTTTTTTAAAAATATTTAAATAAAATAAATTTAATCAGGTCTGATCAAGTTCGAGTTTGAGCCTAAAATCTCAAACTCGGTCGAATTTTAGATCGAACGCAACTATGAAAATGAAATTTTTGAGTCATATTTAAGCCTAAATAAACTCGACCTTTTTTTTAAAAATTTGAGGAAACCCCGTAGGTTGGCCAAGCGGGCACACCTCTCTGAGGGCCCAACTGACGCACCACCCCACAGGCAGGCCAAGCGGGCGCACCTCATCATTGAGGGCCCAACTAGTTCTCCATCTACATGTAAAACCCCGGCTACCTCAGGCTCTTACAAGAGGTGCTAGCATGGAATCGAACCTGAGACCTAATCAAAGTCAAGCTCCGCTCTCAACCATCGAGCCACACCCCTTGAGGGCAAAGTTGAGTCATGCCTATTGTTACAAAGGTGTTCTTAAGCATCGAACTTATCTGCAAGTCGCGCCTACTACTTTGCACGATAATCTTACTTAACTCCGTTTAAGCAAGACTCAACTTTCCCAAGTGATCATCAACCAACAATTTAGTTCCTGAATGTCCTATGACTCTCGCAATGTTTAACTCTCACACTTGTAAGAAAACAACGAAAGCAATAATAATGGCAATAATAGAAGCAAAGAAGAGATATAGCAATAATGCTAAACTTTTATTATTTCCCTCAAAATATACAAAGGAATGTTCTCTTAACTCTGTGTATAAGGAGCAAGGCTGAAATGAGCTATATATAGGCATCAAGGCTTTGGGGAACAAGTTATAATCCTAACAGAACTGTGTTACCTATAATCATATCTTATCTTATCAGATTACATCATTATCTTATAAGATAACATCCCTATCTAAATAGGACTTTATCCGATAAGGTTTATCTACATCCCAACTAATAAGATAAAAGATTACACATGATCTATCCCTATCCACAAAGATATCCACTATCTTTAGATGATCCTCCGTGTGATCTTTATGATATTTATCCTCCATGATCTTAGTTGTCATATCATCCAAGATCTCCCATGATCTCTATCTACTAATGATGAGTCATCCAAGTCAAATCTAATCACAACACATTGGTCCAATCCAATGCTTACCCATATCAAGTCCATTAGTCATGGTTTATCCAGTTGAGCAACCGCTAAGTCCTTAGTCCATCAAGAACTTAGCCTTAGCCATGTCCACACGTACACGGTCTGAAACTCTACCAAAACTCATACCATGCTTGATCTAATTTGCTAAGTCACCTTAGAGCCTTCGCATGCCACCGCCATGATCATGATCTAACTAACTTTCCATCTAAGGTCCATCTCCGGCTAGCTGTGAAGTTCCTTCATGACTAACAAACTACCCCCACTAGATAAATTTGACGCCCTCGTCGAACTATTCTAAAGGTAGGTGTTCACTTGATCCTTGAACTACCACAAGGTCATATCTTTCTCCCATGTTGCTTTCGTGATCAACTTTCCCTTCCACAAGATTAAGAACATTGTCTATCGTTTCTTCTTATACTACCCTATTGTTCGATGATCCAAGATCTTCTCTACTTGATTCTCAAACTAATTTCTCAGAACCAGTGGAGCTCTCTTCACTTGACTCCTATTTAGATTTGATGTATCTTCATGGTAAGGTTTGAGAAAACTAATTTGAAAAGTAGGGTATTCGTTCAATCTCTCTGACAACTTCAACATGTATGCCACGTTTTCCACTTTACTAAGCACTTCAAATGGTCCATCGTACTTTGGTACCAATCGACATTGCACTTTCTTGCTTGAGATCTTCTTCCAAATCTATGAGGTAAGTTTCAGCAGTACCCAATGGTCTCCTCAATAAGTCTGCTTATTTCTTCATCTATCGAGAAGCCTTTTGAAGACTATCCCTTGTCTCATCCAACAATTTTTGTTTCTCCATCATGAACTTGTACGCGCAGGACACTTGTCATCTGTCCTTTGTTATGCAATCTCGAGTGGAGTGAGAGGTTGCTATCCTAAGATTATCTCAAAGGGACTCTTCTCCTTCAAAGAAGATCTATGCAAATTATAACAAAACTGTGCAGTATCAATCAAACTTAACCAATTATGTTGACTCGCACTTACTTAATGCCTTAGATACTCCTCCGATAAACCATTGATCCTCTTCATGTGGCCATCCTTCTGTGGGTGATTTTCCATTAAAAACTTCAAATCGCAACTCATAAAGGGACGTCCAAAATTAACCTGTAAAGTTAGAGTCTCGGTCTCTCACAATGTTCGCATAGACTCCAAATTATTTCACCACGTTCTTTTAGAAGGACTCATTCGCAATATCAGAGGGACATGATGCTTGTGCAGGCGTGAAGATCCTATACTTGGAGAAATGATCTACAATCACCATGATTATTGCCACCACTTTTGGAAATCCATCGAAATTGACATTCATGGTCTTTCTGAAATGGGTAAGGGTGGTAGCAAACCGACTTCCCTCTTCCTTTTTGATTTATCTAGTTGACACATAGGGCACGTCTTGACATACACCTCAACGTCATTCTCCATCTTCGACCAATGATAAGAACGAGCTAAGAGAGCCATCATCCTCTGAACTCCGAGGTGACCAACACTGTGAGTCGTGTGGCTCCTTTAACAGTTGTTTCCGCAAGCTACCAAAAATTGGCATGTAAACTTGACTACTCTTAGTCATCAACAACCCATCATCATCGAGCCAAAACTTGCGTACAACACCTTCCTTAACTTGTGATATCAACTTACAGTATGTGTTGTTCAATAGAGCCGCATCTTTGATTTGCTCTAACAGGTTAGACTCCACCCTAGTAATGGTATATAGGGTTGTGAATACCTCCTTCCGACTCAAGACATCTGCCACATTATTGTGCCTGCCCGCTTTATGCTCACACACGAAATCATATTCAGCAAGGAATTCCTGTCTCTGAGCTTGCTTCGCTGATAACTTTTTTTTAAGTCCTGAAAAATGTGTTAACAACATTGTCCGTTTGAACAATGAACTTGATTCCTAGCAAATACACTCGTCGTGTCTCAAGGGAATACACCACTGCAAGTATCTCCTCATGTCTCAAGGGAATACACCACTACGAGCATCTCCTTCTCATGCGTTGAGTATTGCTGCTCCACATCGTTGAGCTTTTAACTCTCAAATGCTATGGGATGACCTTTCTGTACTAGGACTCCACCAATGGCTTTGTCTGATGCATTTGTGTGTACCTCAAATGGAAGATCAAACTATAGCAGCTTTAACATAGGTTCGGTTGAGATGGCGGCTTTAAATATCCCGAATGCCTCCTGACATGCATTTGACCAATACCACTCTTGCTTTTTCTTTAGCAAGTCCGTCAATGGCGCCGCTTTCTTCGAGTATCCCACTATAAGCTGCCTATAGTAATTCGCCAGTACAAGAAAACTCCGCAATTCTTGTACTGTTGTGGGAAGTTATTACTCAAATTATCCCTTTATCTTTTTCAGATCCATCCTGACTTGACCCTTACTTACCAAGTGGCCCAAGAATCTGATCTCCAACTGTGTAAAGTCACACTCCTCCATCTTCACACAGAGCTTGTGTTGCTTCAGGTGCTCAAACATTTTCCTCAAATGCTCTACATGTTCAACCATATTTGTGCTCTACACTATGATGTCATCGAGATACACCATCAGGAACTCATCAAGGAAATCATACAGCACGTCGTTCATTAGGTTCACAGGGGCATTAAGCAATCCGAACGACATGACTAGAAATTCGTACGATCTATACTGAGTCACGCACATTATCTTTTGCTCATCACTCTCGGCTATCCGCACTTGCCAATACTCACTCCAAAGATCCAGCTTCGTGAAAACTGCAATCCTCAATAATCTGTCCATCAAATCTTGAACTAAGGGAATAGGATACTAGTTTTTTTTATTGTTACCTTGTTAAAGGCTCGATAGTCTATGCATATATGAATTGTTCCATCTTGCTTCTTCTGGAATAGCACTGGGGCACCATACAGGGCTTTAGATGGTTAGATGAACCCTGCCTCCAACAGTTCACCAAGTTGGTTTCAAAGCTTCCTCAACTCCAATAGGGACATCCTATATGGGGTACGTGCAGGTAGGATCGCTCTAGGAACCAACTTAATCCTATGATCTATCTCTCGACGAGGGGGAAGAGTTTTAGACAACTCTTTCAGCATCACATCTCGAAACTCCCTCAACAAACTTGTAACCGCATCAGGGACTTCCACCACGTGGTCCTTACTAATCTCCCACATGGTAGAGATATATGTCTCTACACCTTTCTTCAACCCTTTCTCGATGCTTATGACCGATATATGTACTACCTCCATTGTATCATCTGTCATTCCACCATCGGATCTACAACAATTAACAAAGAAAGAACTTTTCTCATATATAATCATCATACCTTTCAAACTTGGCTATAACACCACCTTTGCTCCCCTTAAGAAATCGATCCCAGTATTAACTCGAAATCTTCATGTGGTATGACCATGCAATTGAACTTGGTACTCTAACTTCCTATGTTTACTGGGATGCTGTAAGTAGCTCCTACCATATCTTGTGCCTTACTCGTAGGGGTTTTTATCCTTGTCGGGGTCTTCGACACCTTGAGCCCCAACTTACGCACCTCCTTTCTGCCATGAATGAGTGTGTCGCACTAGTATCTATCATCGCGATTACCTTATTCCCGTTGACTTATGTCCCTACATACTTTTGTTTATCAAAAGGGTTGGACTCACTCTTAACTGCATTCAACAAGGTGATCGAATTTAGAGCCGCCTCCGAATCCTCCTCTTCTTCTACTGCGATCGACGTGTTCAGCTTATCCTTCCTTAGACATTCTCTTGCAAAATATGGACTGCTGCATAGGTAATAAGCAAGTTTTTCCTTTCTAGAGGACTGTCGCATAGGTAATAAGCAAGTTTTTCCTTTCTGGAGGACATCTCCCCACTATTGAAACCACTTTTTTGCTTGCCTTTCCCCTTAAAGTCTCCCTTATTAGAGTCTTTCTTCTTTTTCCTCTCGCTCTTCTCCTATTGAGCTAGGCTTTTTTCCTTAGAAGAATTTGAGGAACCCACCTTAGTATCTTTCATCACTTGAAAGTCCACCAAAGCATCAGCAGCCTTGATTGCACCATCCAAATCCTTCACATTTTGCATTCGCAACTCCATTTGTGCCCATTGTTATAACTCGGAGAAAAATTTGAAGAGTTTGTCTGCGTCTGACATATTATCAATGTCAAACATTAAAGAACTTAATGAACTTTTTAACATATTCTCTTATCTATCTGTTCTGTTTTAGCTTCTACAAGGCATCCCTCGTAAGCAAAAAAGTGATTATAGGAAGAAATTGACCCTTCAACTCCTTCTTCATCTTGTCCCACATATTGATAGGATCTCTACCCGTATTAATCTCCGCAGAGGTCCTCATCCTCCACCAAAACTTTGCATCATCATCCAAGTACATGACTGTCACGTTGACCTTCTTAGCATCGGGTATCTTAGAAGCCACAAAGTATTGCTCCATATCCTATAAAAAGTTCTCGAGCTCCTTCAAGTTCCAAACACCTTTAAAAACTTTGGGCTCACACATCTTCACCATAGTGCTCTCGACACTACCAATCTCCTGTATTGCAACAATGCCTAGATTTGTTCTGCCAACATCTCCATTTGAGTGTTGTAGGAAGTGATCTCCTCCTCCTCTTGAGAAATTGGGCCAATGAGTGCCTCCACTCTGATGATTGTTGCATCCCTCTATCTCTAACTTGCCTCTGATACCAGTTGTTACAAAGTTCTTCTTAAGCACCGAACTTATCTGCAAGTCGCGCCTACTCCTTTTCATGACAATCTTACTTAGGTTCGTTTAAGTAAGACTCGACCTTCCAATATGATCGTTGACCAATAGTCTAGTTCTCGAACATCTCATGACCTTCGCAGTGTTTAACTCTCACACTCACAAGAAAGCAACAAAATAATGGCAACAATAGAAGCAAAGGAGAGATATAAAAATAATGCTAAACCTTTTTTTCTTCCCTCAAAGCATACAAAGGAATGCTCTCTCAGATCTATGTGTAAGATGCAAGGCTCAAATGAGCTATATATATGCATCAAGGCTTTGGAGAACAAGTTAGAATCGTAACAGAACTGTATTACTCATGATCACTTCTTATCTTATCATATTACATCATTATCCTATAAGATAATATCCTTATCTAAATAGGACTTTATCTGATAAGGTTTATTTACATCCCAACTAACAAGATAAAAGATTACACATGATCTATCCCTATCCACGAAGATGTCCACTATCTTGAGATGATTCTCCCGCGTGGTCTTTATCCTTTAGTACTGATGTTTATCCTCCATGTTCTTATCTATCACATCATCTAAGATCTCTCACAATCTCTATCCATTAATGATGAATCATTCGAGCCAAATCCAGTCATAGCACACTGGTCTAATCTAATGCTTACCTATGTCAAGTCCATTCGAGTAACCACTGAGTCTTCAGTCTATCAAGAATTTAGCCTTAGTCATGTCAGCTCGTACACGGTCCAAAACTCTATCAAAATTCGCACCATGCTTGATCTAACGTGCTAAGTCACTTTGGAACCTTCGCATGCCACCGCCATGCGTGTGATCCAGCTAATCTTCCAACCAAGGTCTGTCTCCAGCTAGCTGTGAAGTCCCTTTATCTGTTAAAGGGCTAACACCTATCAATAAAGCGTTTCATATACTCAATAAAATAGAGTACTATATCCTTCATCTGATAAATATATTGTAAGAAAATGGTTTCCTTGTGTAAATATGATATCAAATTTATATGGGGCAATTTTTTATGTTTTATTAAGGCCCCTGCTTTTCATATGTAATGATTCAAAAATTGAATCGATTCAATCATAAAAATTATGAATCGATTAATTTTTTGGTTCGATTAATGTTAATAAATTTTATTGTTAAAAACTAAACAACTTATTAATTAACAGTCTGCTTTCATACACTAATAAATTTTTATAAACTAAAATAAATAAATAAATTTTCATTTAAAAGTCTCTTTTTTAGTTAAAATTCAAATGTTTTAATGGATATGGACAATCTCTTTAAATCATATTTTAAATTATTCAATTTTATTCAATCTTTAACTGATTTTATAACGATAAAATACCGACTGGACTTTTTAAAATTTAAACCTCTTATTTTATAAGTTTAACTTTTGATCCGATTTTTAAAATATTAGCCATATATTGGCTTATAACTAGTTAGAATATTTAACTGAAGAATTAATCATTTATTGATAGTAATTTCATTATATAATTACAAACAGTTAAAACTTACACTAACATATAATACTATATTATTACAGAACAATGCAAGCTCAATTTGAACCATTGGTTTATACTTACCTTGCATTTAAGATTCACAACAAACTTCCTAAGTTTTATTCTAGATGAAATATGATGTTGTGAAACTTTTGTTTCGTAGTGTTAGCTAGATGGAACAAAATAAGTCACTTTGGCTTTGGTTTCATTCACATGTTTCCCAATGACCTCACTTAAATTAAATTCGACTCTTCATTGACATATATGGAGACATAGTTGTTGCAACCTATAATTGATCTAGAAAACAAATTCAAGAGCTTATTAAGAGTTAAAATATTCTCAATCAATTACTTACGTCGAATTCGTCCATTGAATATGAATTTATTTATAATACATACAAATATTAGTGAATGAATTTCTCATTATTTAAATGAAAAATCATATTACCCTATAGAAATTAAAATATCGGCACCAAATTGAACCAAAACTACCTAATTAGCCCTTTCCATCAATATATGAGACTATTTATCTGCTGTATATGATCTTCATCACGTTAGGGGTAAGGCTGTGTATTGCTAGACCTTTGTGTTGGAATCTAACTGTGATCGAACCACGAGTGTAGCAGAAAAACAAACAATTTTACATATTCCGAGAGGATCTCAATAATTGAATTAAATTAAATAAAACACAAATTTGAATAAGAAATCATAACTTTTGCGTTCCAGTTGAAAAACCTTTGAAATTGTTTCTGATTTGTCAATCATGAGTTGTTCAATTGTCTAACATCTGATGGTATCCACAGAGTAATTCCCAATACTATTTTGAGAGGAAGAAGACAAAGTGTTAACTTCTAAATGTTTATTTAAATAAAATACCATTAAGGTTTTTAATTAAAATTACCTTTCTTTAATTATAATTATAATCAAAATCAAAATCAAAATAATTTAATTTTAACAAAATCAAATATCTCATATTTAATGCTCAAAGTTTCTCAAACTTTATAATTAAGTCCAAATTAATTAAATTTATTTTTCTTTCACAAATTGCTCTTTGATGTATGACCCATTAGGTTCCTAATAAATTGACAATGATTATAAATTCACAATTAGAATTAGATAAATTAAAACTTGTTTTAATTTCTCTTTAATTCCTCAATTAAACAATTCATAATCATAAATCATGATTGATGTCTAGCATCATGTCATGATTACCCAAACATTAGGAATATGAAAGTGATTGACTTAACCTTTCTATGCATAATTATGATGCACAATTTAATTCTTTTGTTATTCAATATTCTAATTGGACGGAGTATGAATATAATGTTTACTCTTTGGATCCAATTATGTTCGTTATTGTTAATTGGTGATTAATTTATAATTGAAAATTGAAAACACATTTTCAAATATCAATTCACTCTGTTTAAAGAATCCTATAAATCATTACTAATCAAGAACAGTAAAATATTCTCTCTAATTATTTTAGAGTGACAAATCCTATATTAACTTACTCAACTATCTCCATGTGGTTCGTACTGTATCTAATTACTACCGACCGAATTCATAAGTAGTATCAAAATATAGTAATTCTCATACGAGATACCTTGATAATATCAAGCCTAAGGATCAATTATATAACCATTATTATGAGATAATCTGCAAAGATATAATATTTCATTCGAAATTCTCATAATCTGATTAGTTTAGTGACTTATTATCTAATAATCACCCACACATTAATTTAAGTATCTCCATACTTTAATTTATGAGATCTATTACTTTATT